>JAJJWW010008110.1:0-22967 GCA_023531295.1 Papaver armeniacum | reverse complement strand
GCTTGCTTGTTAGGCTTCCAACTAGTTAGTGTAATACTCACTAGTACAAATCTTCACATTGGCCACACTTAATCACCGTGTCCATAGGCTTTTGGTCATGGATTTTTTTCACTCCAAAAATGTGGCATCAAAGCCGTGACAAAGAGGTACCTTTATGGCTACACAAACTTTGAGTGGCTATAAAATATGATTTACCATGGCCGTAACTCTATAACCGTGTCTATATGATACTCATTATTTCTTTTGTAGTAAAGCATTTTCACTATCACCATGGCCATAGGATCCTTATAGACACACAAATTGATTATATGTGGCTAAAGTTAACCTTAAAGTCACATGAATTATATTTTAGCCATGGTTTTTTTCATCAATTGGACACACAAAATTCATTTTATCATGGCAAATTCATGACCTTACAGCCACACTAAATTTTCTTAACCATGGCCATCGCTATCATTTGGACACGCGGAAAATAATTTAGCATGGCCAATACATGACTTGTAGTCACGTTTAATCTATAGTTCCATGGCCGTCTATGTTTTTGGACACGTGATAAACATTTTACATGACCAATTAATAAGTTATGGATACTAAGAATTTCTATCATCGTGGCTAAAAAATTTCTAGAGACACATCAAGTGTTTTCAGTGTAGCCATTATTCACCTTTTGGACACAGAGGATACCACAAACTATGGCGATAACCTATCAACATGAAAAATATTAGCTTTTAGCCACTCGAAAGTTGCAATTTTTGTAGCTCTATTTATTCTTTGGCCATGGTTTAAGATCTAAATGGTGGCCGTATTTTATTTTCAACCACGTGAATGCAGTAATTTATCATGTGTAGCAAAACTCACCTTAATAACCATCCATAAAAATTAATCACACTACAATTAGAATTGAACCAAAATAATTTTTATTATTATTAATAATATGATAAACGTCTCGACATATGATTAATTGTGCAATAACCTTAAGATAACAAAATTTCAAAGGGAGATTTTAAAGTTTAAACATCCAAATTCTACGGTCCACAACTATTTCTTTTTTTTGATCATTAGGCTGTAGTCTTGAGTCTCTTGCTCGGATCTCCGAGACTTCCGGCCTCCCACTCTTGGTATCTCAAGGTTTCTTCTTCTTTCTCTTCTTAGTCTTGGATCAAAGATCATTATCATCGGGCTCAAAGTGGCTGGTTTTGCAAAGAAGAAAGTGGATTTACAGGGCAACAAAGTCTTCGGATCAACATCATCTTCATCAGGGTCTGAAAGTGGCTGGTTCTGCAGCAAGCAAGTGGATGTATAAGGCAACAAACCATGCTAACATGGTTATATGCTCGGGATGCATAAGGTAAATGTTCTCTCGTTAACCGCCTCAAAACATGTAAATAGTATATGCTAACAAAGATTATATGCTTGTGCGAATTGTGGGAAAATATGTGCAAAGTGGGGACAAAATACGGTTATCTCATATTTGCTAGAGTTGGTTTCAAATTTAGCTAGGATGCGGAGAAATTAGTAATTGTACCTGTATCACACATCACACAAGATTATAGCATTCAAATACATTACAAGACATAGCATTCAGTCGAGTCAAGCATGTTTTGAGCTGGACACAAAGCTAAACAAGCATGTACATGGTTCCACATATTTTGTTATAACAAATCTACTAAATCAAGGAATAAAGGAACTTACAGTAGAGCAACAAATCACAAACTCTTTAGGCCAAGCTACAACAGATCCTTGAGCATCCTCTACTGTTTTGAGATGAGTTGATGGGTTTGGCAAACAATGATTCTTAAATATCGATTTTTCAACCGTCACTCTGACAAAATCATCCTTGAGTGGATCTCCATGTACTAACTGACCTGGCACTGATGGAAGAACACTACCCCATGCAATGATATTTCGCAGTGTAGCATGAGCCAATTTGCATTTACCAATCTGCAAAACATATATGCTATATTGACATCAACAGATTCAACTCTCAAAACACCAAGGATTTAAATACCTGCGATAATGACATACCGTCAAAGTTCGGTTTGGTCTTTCAATTGAGATTCGTCCCAGAGAATTAAGGGGAGGACGCTCAGATGCAAGAGACTTTTGTTTGTACTTTCCAGACTGCAAAAAAATGTGCTATATTAACATCAACAAATGGAACTCTCAAAACACTATATATTTAAATACCTACAAAAAAAACATACTATTTGGAGTTCAGAACTGTCTTTCGATGTTGTAGACTGAGATACGTGTTGAGATTCAAGGTTCTTGCTATTTGTATTAGATTCCTGCCTTTTTGTCTGAGAATTGCTTATAATAGGGGCCTCATGCATAAGAGATTTCTGTAGAGTGCAGTTGACATATTAGATTCAATTTTATTAGGAAACAAGGGCTGGGTAGGCCCGTGCAAATGCACGGGCTAGGGTCATAATTTTACTTATCTTCTGGTTCGAGAAATAAGTGGCCTTTCTCATTCTCTTTATCTCACAGCTCCTTTATCTTCTAGTTCGAGAAATAAGTGGCCTTTCTCGTTCTCTTTATCTCACAGCTCCTTCAATGGTGTAAGAAATTTCTCCACAAAATCTTGTCTAAACCAACATTTCTCGGTCGCAGAGAAATCTTTCAAAGAGAGAAAAATGAAAGCTCTAGGTTTCCCATGGTTCGGATTATGAAATCAAAATCCCCCAATTTTCTCGCTACTCTTTCCTCCTCCAATTCTTTTCATGGATTTGCAAGGCGTCAACATTCATCGGTGAGTTTGCGATTTTAAAGGTTAGAAATCAGAAATTGTTCCCTAAAATTGTGATTTTAAATGTCTTTCGAATGAAACCCTAGAACTAATTTTTGGTTATTTGTGAATTTGTATACCTAATTAATTTCGATCTGTGTTTGTGTTGTGGTTATTTGTTTGCATCTTCGATCAAGAAGAGTAGAATCAGTAGGACATCAGACTTTAGTAACAATGGTGAGGATGAGCACTGATTTCTACTCCATGAACTCATTTTGTGTTTAATGGTTTGATTAACACAATACACACATATATATCCTAAGAAAATTGACTTTTTTGAGATTGCTTCTAGGATCTTCTAATATAAAAGTTCATGAAATCAATGGTCTTGTTAGTTCGCTTCTCAACTTCAAATTATGTCACGTTTGATTATCCCCTTGCAAAATTGTTTACGGACATCAGCATTGGCTATTTATTAATAATTTAACAGGGTAAGTGAAGCCCTCGGCGCATGGCCAAAACTGATGGTAAATTACATGAGGTGGTGGGAACAGGAGAGGATATACACAATTTTGTTTTTTTGTTTTATTGAAAAGGTCCAACAGTTTACTTTATTTGGTTTGTTTTTGTGTCGCTTTTGATTGGATAAGTCATGTCATGGAACAAATGAAAATAGCGTTTTAGGCCAACCATAGGCAACCATCTAGATTTCTTCATCAGCAAAATTTCTTTTATGATGGCTTGGCTATGATATCTATTGAAATAGCCATAGCCGAAAAAATAGATTATAAGTTGATTATTAGATAGTTTGCGTCTAAGAATACTCGTAGGGTAAAGACATTAAAAAAAGCTTTGTAAGTTTTCATTTTATTTATTAATATTTGAGACAATTGATGATCTTTATTAGTTAACTTTGTGCAAAAAAAAAAATTTTAGGGGGCAAAAAAAAACGAAGTTCACTTCGGGGCAAATTTTCCCCAGGAACGGCCCTGCTTTCTCATTATTTCTACTCATGGAGTCTGCATGTATTTCTTCATGTGAATTGTACACCAATTACCAACCCTGTAACTCAATGTAGTCATGAATAAATGACCTCTATATTTTTCTATCAGCGCATCACAATGAAATTAGATGTCGTTTTGATGGTATGAGGAGATAGACCTAAACTAAATTATTCCATAAAGAATTTCTCTCACTTTCCTATCCCTGTAAAACAAACTATAATACGATTACCGCAATTTAGTTCTCTTTTTCTTTTTCTTTTTCCGGTAGTTGCTAGTCCACGTACGACGTAAATATGACCACATTACTAAATTAGTTCATATACATACAATACGGATTCACCATGCATTATATACTTGTGAGTAGATATGAGTCTGCACAGGGCATATCTTGAGTGCTCGTCATTCCTCAGAGGCCGATAGTGTCCACTTTAGTGTCTGCTGCACCACTAATTTTAATGTTAGAGAAGATGTTGATGCTCCATTTAGATCAATCAACAACTTAAGCGTACAGTCTTTATAAAGGTAATCTAAGATGAACATTTGAAGCTTAATCGTAACGACTCACGAAAGTGTCCATTTCTTTCCAAAAGACATACCGACGCCTTGAGAAAAAGGTGTACATTTCTTTTCAAGAGACATATACCCGTTTTGCCGGAGCACCACCGGACCCTTTATTGATCTTCTTGCTTACTTTTGCTCCCATTGATGTGAAAGCAAACACAGCATGAATTAGTTAAAATGCCTGATCCCATCCTCAAATGAAAGGTGCGGTTTCTCACTTTCTCCACCGGATAAATCCCAGTTGATTATGAATAACATATATATGCATTTTGTTGGCCTCGCATTTTGTTGTGTCTAAGCAGCTTTAGATCCTAGGTCTTAGAGAAGCTTCTTTCTTCTCTCGTTTGTAAACATGCTTCTTGCTTTGGTTTGGTTTTTCTCTTAATATAACCATTTTGAGTGGGAAAAAAAATATTGCTTTAGACACCCAAATATTTTAAATTAAATTATTGTGTTCTCGCTTAAATTTGTCTTATGAACTTGATATTATGAGTACTTGGCGAATTATCTAATACAAATATATGAAGCCTTGATAGACTTTATTGTTGAAGGAAACTTTATTTTTAAAGGTTGGAACCGAGCAGTAGAGTTTTGATTGCTTTGAGAAACCTTGATAGACTTATGTTTGTGATGTCAAAAACGTATATCCATGAAAGAACGACATGGGAATGTAAGCCTTATTTGGTATCGTTTTTTGAGGAACAAACTTAAGTCATAATTTTTTTGTTGCTTTGCATTTATTAGTGCTTTACTTTGTCCACATTAATTTTCTATGTCCCACGCTATTAGATTTTCTATGTTTACTTCCATGCGCACTAATTCATTTTGGACTAATTCAGGAATTCCAATTAGGTTCTCAAGTTCACTTGGTTAAATTTGCACGGGCTAGGGTCATAAATTTTCTTGACATTCTTTGGACTTATGCTAGGAAAGCATGTTCAGAAGAATCTGCAAATTCAAAATGCCGGTTCATGATTAGCTTGTTAGAGACACATAAGTATTCATAAGATTGTAGCAATGGTTTTTCTATCAAGAAAGTACATTCATTTGGATAAACCTCGACTGAAGCATGAACTTAAGAACGAAAATGCATATGCATTTATAATGTTTCTTAACTACTATACGAAAGTATAGCATTAGAATGTCTTTGAATAATTTTTTCGGTCTACCTTTCATGGCTAACTATGGGCTGTACATTTGAACCTAATTAAAATCAATAAAACACGTAATTTTTTTAATTAAAATCAATAATATAATTATATAATAATAAGTCTGAACATAAACTTAAAAAGTAGTATACTGTGTAATTAACTAACCAAAAAATCATAGTGACAACGACACACTAATAGAAGTATTTTTTCGGTCTACCTTGCTGCATCATCATAAGTTCCTTTGTATCCAACAATTAATCCTGCAATATGAGACGTCTTTTTCTGGCACTCCTTTTTGGTGATGGTGGTTCCTTCTTGATTTTCTTATTAGTTCCTTTCGGTACCAATTTGTTGATTTTCTTATTAGTGCCATCCGCTGCCATTTTTTTCTTTGGGAGTAATCCATCTGGTCCAATGTTCGATACAGCTGGTACTTGTACAGTCATTTCATCCAAGGTTACAACCTCCTGATAAATAAAAGTTAGTTTCATTTCGATTACTTGGAAAAAAGTATGAAATTCATATTGCGTAACACTTTTTACTATTCATTGATATATGTGTGTACCTCTTTCGGTTTAATGTAAATTCTATTGATCATCGATCAAGTTGTTGTCTCCCTTGAAATCATGCACTTTTAATTTGATCTCAAAACATGTTGAGTTCCAATTAGATTCTTTAGTATAGTTGACACCTTTTCTTCTCCTTCTTCCTGCAAATACATTTTACAGTGACTTCCTTATGATTGTTTTACGATTTTAGAGTGAATACATAATATAGTTGCCTTAAATAATCTGAATGATATGAAATTCCTTTTACCTGTTGTATGTTGCTCAGTACAGAAACAGGGTATTTGATAAGCGATTGTGCCACTTCATCAAATGCTACAACTTGTACCAAATCTGTTTGGTCTTGTATGTTCATTTTTATTCTGTACCTTATTACTGACTTTGGGAAATCTTTTTCACACTTTTTGCACGAATACTCGTCACCGACCTTTGATACCCTCTTTTTGCATATTGGGCATGAATCGTATTTCCAACCATCCGACAATAAGACATCAGTGACTATTCTTTGTGACGTAGTAGACATTTCCTACATAATATAGAATATATGATTAGTCCTTAGTATATTTATCTATGCATGAATGAAACTATCTTGAATGAATGAAATTTATTTTTACCTTATTCTCCTGGATCTTCCAACTCTTTGTAGATCTCCTTCACGGTTTTCTTATGCGTAGTATATCTTTTTTGAATAGACGCCGTATCTTTTGTTTGTGTTTCAAACAGTTCAACGTCCGAATTGTTCAAATGCGCAGTTATTGGTTGGTATACAATAACAATTAGTGTTGATTAGCATTTGATGTGTTTTAAAAAAAAATCCGCTAATACGTGAAAATGATTTATTGTCATTAGATAGATACCTTTTCATAATTGTTCGCATACTGTATGTCCAAATTTAGATATATTTTTGTTCCATTTGTTGCTGCTAGTTCAAGATTACCTGTATTTTATAATTGTCATCGATAACATGAAAATGCACTTGAATACATATATATAACATGATGATATAAATGACTAAATGATTTTCTGAAAATTTCGTTAGATACCTAAGAAGGATTTGACTTTGGCGCAAGCAATAACCAATACCACTAATTGTGAAGACATTGCCACGATATCATCAGGTACATCTTTTGTCATGTCTCCCCACAAAGCCATTTGAAGATCTTGTCCACTATAATCGCATAATAAGAATAGTAATGGTATTTTCATGAAAAATTATCCAATCTGTTTATTATATTAAAATTAAATGTCATCCTTTGTTACCTTTTTGTTTTTAACTTCAGATCTTTTTTTGGTAATCTGAGTACCATCTCTTCTGGTGATTTCCTTAGACTTAGTTATCCCTGTCAGTATTACAATCACATCTACAACAAATTTGATTATATTAATATCTATATCAAGCAAATCCTTCAAGCATAAATTGGTACTCTGAAACAACGATGTTACCTGTTAAGTATGTGTGGTTTCCATCTCGGGATAGCAGCTCTTCATATTCTACGAATGAGAATTTATGTCTTGGAATACACTTGTTTTCCGGCAATTCTATGATTGTAGTCTTTGGATGGAATAACAATGCATCATTCCGTTTGATTGGCTGAAATTCTGTCTTACCTTCGACCACACTAAAATTTCGAATTTCGTAGATTTTTCCTTCTTCTAATTGATCTGAGAAGATTGGCATATGTTTCCTTGGTACCATTGCATGCATTCCTTCTCCCTGAAAAGTGTGTACGACCATTATATTATATAAAATATATATATATATACTATATAATAAACTATAAAAACAGAATTATAAATAGAAATTCAACGAAATCAGTATCATGCTTACATCTTTGTCTACCAAAATCATGCTTAAGTTTATAACTTCAGCGCTCGGTATTTTTGTTTCAATCCAGAGCCTTGCAATTCTGATCCTTACTTTCCCACAATAGGTATCTTTGTTTAGTTGCTTCAGAGTTAAGGATGATGATTTCTCCATTATTTTTCTTTGTTTGTCTCTAGGCAATATGTTTACTTTTAGAGAAACTGTTAGAATGGATGCAATCTGTTGTTCCAGAATAATTTATAGTATGATGGTTGAGTCCCTTCAGTGAAAGTTGTGTCTGTTTAAATCAGTTTTGTGTCTATTGGGTTGTATTAGTGACCTCTTCCCAAAGGGTGCATCTTTTAAAATAGTTCAGTTATAACTATTTTTTTAAAATAGTTCAGTTATAGTTATAATGATTGTATTAGTTGACTGTTTTATTTTGAAAAAGAATCTGCACATGTTTTTTTTTCTCTCCCAATTCTAGGGTTTTAATAATCCATAACTGCTTTATTTTATTTTACCACTTTTGGGTTTAGGTACCTCTTCCCGCATGGTGTATCTTTTAAAATAATTCAGTTCTAACAACTTTTTTATTTTTCTTCACTTTTGGTTGATTATTTTTCTTTTGTGGAAGGAAAATATCTCCAGAAATTCAGGGTTTTTTATAATTTAAAGGTTTTAATAATTTGTAACTGCTTTATTTATTTTTTACCACGTTTAAAGGTTTTGGAAAACAGATACCACTTTTAAACTTTTCAATCGCCTGAATTTATTTATTAGGTACCTAATTCAATCATATTTCAAAATTTTCAGATCATATGATATGTTTGTGTAGTTGGCTTGGAAAATGGTTACCAAGTATATTTTTTTCAATGATGAGAGTTACCCATTTTTCCCCATTTAATTAACCACCCAAAATTGTAAACAAATTCAATTTATTTGTTTTGAGCAACTTTTGAGTTACGAATGTGGATGATTTAATCATACTTTTTTGAAAAATTCAATCATATTTCATAATTTTCGTATCATATGATATGTTTGTGTAGTTGTCTTGGAAAATGGTTTACCAAGTATTTTTTTTTTTTTTTTTGTAGTTGTCTTGGAAAATGGTTTAGCAAGTATTTTTTTTTTCAATGATGGGAGTTACCCATTTTCCCCTATTTAATTAACCAGTGAAAATTGTAAACAAATTCAATTTGTTTGTTTTGGAAAACTTTTGAGTTACGAATGTGGATGATGGTTCTATATTCTTTGATTTAATAATTCATATAATTCAACACCAATGACAAAATAATTTAATACTCCATTTAACTTTGTAATATAGTTCCCGATCAAATAGGTATGTTACAACAAATTATACTTTCATAATGAAAATACGTTGTCCTTTTTTTGATATGTTAAGGCAAATTATCGAACGCTTCTTGGTAGACAATATTTTGTGTGTAGCCTTCTTGTTCCCTTCCTTGTTGACAATTAGAAATTTGAGACCTTCACGAGAAGTTGTCCTAGAAACAGCAACGTATAACTGTCCATGAGAGAATACAGGCTTTGGCAAATAAACACCCATATGTTCTAAAGTCTCGACCGGCTTTTGTTGATTGTCATAGCAAAACAAACCTTGATAGGGAATTGTTTCCTTCTTAGTTTGAATGGCCACTTAGTGTCAGTTGTCTCCATTATTATTCTATGAATTAATACTTTCTGCCAATGTTGTTTCTGTAATCATTTTAGCTTCAATAACCCATGCTGCCAATTTAGTGACGATGAGCCTGGTGCCGTTACAGAGCCCCATACTTTGGTTATAATTTCTTAGAAGCATGATGGGCACACCAACCCGCAACTCTAATTCATGATTTGGAAATCCAGAAATCTTGATGAATTTAACAATTCATTTGGAATAGATCATCCTGATTCTCTATTGCTTCGATGTAGGACTGATGGAATCGGCACTATAATATGTCCTTGTCTCGGATCAGATTTTGGAAACTATGTAAGAATTTACTTCGTCAACACATTCGTTATTCGGAGCGAGGATACATCTGGACTTAAGGTAAGTCACATCTTCTAATCTTTGTTGCATATTAGGGAACGTGCTATTGACAATTTGTTGAATAGGATCATGGAGCGGCTGTATCAGTAGGTCCTTCGGTATTTTAATCCATGTTGGTTCGTCGCCCTCTTTCATAGATGTTGTTGGCAGTTTACCATCACCAAGATCAAGGACCCATTTACAAATTCTTTTATTTTGCGAAGCTCAACTCTATCGGCATTTTTGTTCCTTATACACATATTGGTTGTTAATTTGAACACTCGGCAATCACTCCATAGGTGTGACCTATTTATCGAAGCTAATCGACGATATCTGCTCTTGTTCCTCCTCTAATCACTGGTAAAACCATCGAAATCCCCACCAAGTAATACGGTTTTCCCGCCAAAGATCTTCTCGAATCGTCCATTAAGTCCTTTAGTGTCGTATCAGCGGCTTAGTGCGTTTACATGCACCATTGGGGCTTCATCCCATATGATTAGTTCTGCCTTTTTGAATTAACTGCGAGATCTTTATTTTTAGTTATATTATAACTTGAAGTTTCATCTGTGTAAGAGGAATTTTGAACCTTGAATGTCTTTATTACGCCTCACGGTAGTAGTAATGATGCAATTCCGGATGAAGCAAGCTTGCTAAAACAATTCTCTTTTGTGATCGGAGTTTCGCAATATGGATGTCCACAAAAATGTCTTTCCATCCCTCCACTTTGCCATATACGAAAAACATTCCACCAATTCAGTTTTGAACCGCATCTATGACTACATCAAAAATCTTCTTACATTCTACATTTAGAAGATTGTACATGTTTGATGACTCGTTAGCAAGCGACTCCCAATCATAACTCATCTCATCTCTCGATCAATCTGTTTTCGGGTTGGCTCGAAACTCTAGATCGGTGATGGTAGTTTAAAGTGTTTGAGTGACTTATTATCTCGATCCAATATTCTCTCAATTTCATATAATGTCGATTTTTGATTTCTTCCTCACGAAAGTTGCGAGTTCATTGTCCTCCAATGATCGACTTTCCTGCCATACAATATCATCCGAAAGCAACCTCCATTGTTTGTTCCACAGATCTAAAGGATTAGACACCTCACACATCATTAATATTGAGACAAACATTTCTCGCAGTGATTTAAAATCGCCCATTATTTGCTTCTTTAATAGCCGATGCCATTCCACTGTCATCCTCTAACAACCCAAGTGCCAGACATGCTGACCGGAAATCAGGATAAACTGACCCATTCACAGTTCGAATATCTTTAAATGATGTAGGACCTTTTACGATGTTTAACAACATTCGCAAATAAAACCTTTCTCCAGCAGAGGGGTGCGCAAAATGTATTCTTCCAATTGTTTTCCCCTTTTGCCTTCTTTTTCATTTTTTAATGTCAACATCCCATATCCATTTCGTTGGGAAATCAACGTATGTTAGTTCTCTAGCATCTTCGTTGTTCTTATTTGTTTCCATCCATTCGGTGAACTTTGTTGTCTCTATATCATCTCTTGATACCACTTCCTCTAAGTCATCTGTCTCACGGATCATTATTGTCTGTTCGTTTGGCAGGTGGAAGGATAGTCTTTCGACTGCGGGGCGTCGATACTGTATGTCAAACTCAAAAATTCTCCAACAGGCTTCTGATGCTGAGATGTATCGGCAATCAAGATATCTTTTTACTTCATCAACCTTGACCTTTCCGCCACGTCGTGTGTCATTGTTAGCATCTGTATCTTTATGTGTTGCATTATCTTCGAGGATAGCGGTTTGCTTTATCCCCTCCCTTATTGAAATATTTGAACATGTACTTCATCATTGTTGTTCTATTGCGAGCTCGACATTAATATGGGCTTCATATTTAAGCACCAAATCTCTATTATGTGGAACCACCCAAGTGTTGTCCAAAGTAATCCCATGAACTCTTTTTGTGGTGGTAACATCTCTTCTTCTATAAACCGGAAAACCCTTCTCATCAATGGTTGTTTCACTGGTCAACTTCTTGGGATAATGCTTGGAACATTTATTTTTAACCATGCACTTTGTGATTCTGATTAGCAGTTCCATACGGTTTGTGAATCATGTATTGGCTAATAATATCAAACGCATGCGGATCGAGTTTTCTCATCGAGTAATTACGCACTTATAATGTTGTCTATATCTCGATGGTGTCATTTGTTTGTCACTTTCGTGTAAGAACAGCAAGATATGAGCATGAGGGAGGCCTCTTTTCTCAAACTCGATTGTATAAATTGTTGTATCATATATGTCAAATTTAAAAATATTAATAAGACATATTGAATGTATAAGGTGCAATGAATATTGTACGGGTTAGTATTAGACCCGACACTTTTCACTGTCCAATTGCTTGTTTTTGCATAAGTCATTCATCATTTGGTTGAGTTTAATTTTGAAAACTCGAGCGACAATATCAGTCATCTTCGAGGCTTTTGGTGAGGTATTAGGTCCGGAAATATTGAATCTCTCTCCACTTTGGGTTGCATGTAAATGTAATGAAAAGATCTCGTGGTCCTACCCATCTCGCAAATTGCCATAGCGTCACTGATAATTTTTGTGCCATATATCTCGGTCCTCCCACCGTAAATGATGAAGGTAAAACCAATCTTCCTATTGCTTTAGGCGTGTGGCCAGATCGACCGCATCTTTATGCATGTGTAGTTCTCGGCTCTTAGCACCCCTTGGCTTCTTCTCACAAAACCCAACCTCTCTTATTCAAGGCATGCATAAGCATCCACTACGAATTGTTGGAACAAACGGCCTCCCATAACAATGTTTTGCCTTCATTATGTCTCTGTTGTAACCTAAAAGCATAATATTCTCGAAGAGTTAATTTTGATCTTTTACCTCTTTTGGATGCGTGTTGAATGTCCATTTCAGTATCCATCTTCCGTATGGAAACAACACCTGGTATTGCATAGCCATATAACTTGGATGAAATTGACTTATTCTTTTGAATCCACGTTTTTGTCCTCAATGATGATGTCGCGTTCGTTGAATTTGCAGAACCATTTCCGTATAAGCGCATCTCTTTTGAAGTGGGTGATAGGTGTAGAATACAATATTTCTTATCTAGTAGTTTATGCTTTCTTTGTCATTTTTCTAGTAAATTATGTATTTTACGCTTGTTTTGAGTTTTATAGCTACTTTGGAGTCGCACGGAGGAAAAGAAGAAGAAATCACCCAATTTGAGCCAAAAGGCGAAAAGGACATTTTATAGGAGATTGATATATGGAGCCCAGCCAAGATTAAGGGGCAACCCTATTTGAAGGAGTACTAAATACGGATCAGCTAAGGATAAGGGGAAACCCATTTAAGTGTTAAAGGCATCCAGTTAATACTCAAGGCACCTATGTAAATTAGCTTGGCATGATGTTGGTTGGCCCATATTAGTACCAGTCCCGGATCCGGTTTTTCTTATAACCTAAAATTGAGTTTTCCCAATCATTTTCATTCAAAAATTGAGAAAGAAAAGGGAGACAAATGACGAGAGAAATTAAAGGTTTGTGTAAGAAATTCAGGATTCGGGAGAAGATTTAATGGCGGAATGAAGAAGAACGAGTGCACGCTTCCATGGCGGAGATCGAGAGCCGAGAGAACACGGGGAATACAGATGAAGAGGAGCTCGGAGAGAGTAGATCGAGAGATGAAATGGGTCTGCGATGGATGAACTAGCCGCTGTTGTGAAGCTCAGGGAGATGTTGAACCAAGAGAACAGATCGGAAAATAGACAGGGAGAAGAAGATGAAGGTGGTAAGGTTGAAATCGGAGAGAAGGGTGGTGTCTGAGGTTCAAACAGGGTTGGATGCTGTTGCAGTTTGATGCGAGAACAAAGGGTTTTGAGTGATTTAGAGATTGCTCGATTAGGCAAACAAAAGAAAGACCACGCCATCGTTGATATGGGTCGAGTGAAGCCTGAGTTGAAGAAGAATTGAAAGAGACTTCAGTGGATTGAGTTGAAAATAAGCCCTACGAAAGAATAGAAAATGGTTTTTTTAATCAAGACGGGATGATTGAGCTTCTTTGTGATGTAGAGAATATGGAGATTAGAGATGGGTCCGTGGTTGAGCTTGTTCGAATCAAAGAGAAGCGGAGGGGTGCTCGTGAAACAACAGAGCTATGTATGGGAGTCTTCTTATGGGTCCAGTGGATGGAACGAGACCTCACTGCTGTTTGGAAATGGATGAAGCGAGAAGGAGTGAATGACATTGAATGGTGTTAGATGTATGCTAGGTTTCTTAGCGGGATTGAGCCGAAAAGAACGGCGAATTTGGCACAGGAAGTCCCAGAATTAAACGAGAACTCGGCCGGATTTTTATTCGCGAGTCAACTCGGAAACGGGCTCAACTCGATTCAGCCCAGGACTCGGCAAATTAAGACGAATCGGAATCTTTGACTCGGTTACGACTCATGACCTAGACCTTGACTACGGTTGACTAGCGGTTGACCTGTTAGTCCTAACGGAGGACTTGACTGAAATTCCGTCGAATATTCTCTTGACGGAGAAATTTTCCAGCACCGACGTTTTCCTGCCAAATTCTAACCACAATCCCGCTTTTCCTATTGAGCCAAAATTTCCGAAATTTTCTATGGACTTCTCTCAATGGTGTGAAGACTTGGGCTAGGAATTGGATGGAGAATTGGACTCAAATTTGGAAAGAGAAGGTGGAAGAAAGTTGAGAGAAGCTTGGATTTGGAAATTGAATTACAAAAGGAAAAGGATTCTACTCCTTAGAAGATTTGGAGAATATTGAATCTTTATAAATAGAGAAGTTTTTCTACAACTTCACATTCTTTTACACACATCTCTACACACACAACACTTTTCTTTTCTTATTCTTTGTGTGAACTCTTTAACATGAGTAGTTAATTTATTGATTGAGGATGAATTCCTAGTTCTTAACATATGATTTAAGTTTTTGTTTTCAAATTCTATCTTGAAGTTTTTCACATAATTATCGTTTGTTTTTACTAATAGGAGTGATCTTAAAGACATTCATGATTGATTGATAGATTGTTTGGGTGGCCAACTAAATTGATTTGTTATTTCGATCTAAAGCTAGTGAAAGTTAGGGGATAAGTAATCGTTTCTTGACTCTTTACATAAGTAGCAAACACGAGACCTTGCGGAGGGATTCCGTGGAGCAATTGTGTGTAGAAACAACGTTAGCAAGTAAGACCTTGAGCTAAGAGTCTAACTACTAATATCAACCTAAGAAATTCACAAAACCTAATGTGCATGAGCCAAGTTACATCTAGGTTGAGCTAATTCTAGGTGGCTTGGTGATTAGAATCCGGTAGTCGAGAACTTAGTGTCCCGGTGATACAAGGATTTAGGGGTTTAGCACCGAGCTAGCCGCTTTACTACGGTTGGTGATAATTTGTGACTAATAACATGTGGATGAGAAACATAACTTGATTCATTGTTTCGTAACGAAGAAGGATTCCTTGGTCTTGTCTCTCTTATTTCTTTCAACTTTACCTTTTAATTGTTTTGTTTATTTTCTTTTGCTTTTTACACCCCCCTTTCGTGACAATTTTTACAACTAGAATCTCGTGCTCCTCGTGGGATCGACCTTGACTACCCTATATTACTTGTTAATTAGGTAGTAAAGTATTAATTAATTTGTGTCGCTTACGACACGCATCAAATTTTGGCGCCATTGGGAGGGTGGAACGGATGATGATTTTAGTTGTTTTTATTTTTCTTTTGGTTTATTCTTGCTTTGTTGGATTCTATTCCGTAGATCTAACTTGGTTTTGAATCTTATTTCAGTGCCGATTTTCCATGTACGGTGGACAAGAGCACGCATATTACAACAATCAATACGGTTTTCAACCTCAACATTATGACAACTTCCAACCATCCTTAGGATACAATCAAAACCAATATTTTGGCTATGATCAATTTTCTACAGAACCTTATGGATATTCTCATACATATCAACAACCTTATGACGGGTATGTAAGTGGACAATCATATGGATGGAAGGATAGTTATGCATCTAACAATTTGTTTTCTAGTAATGTGCAGACAGAGAATTTGGAATATACTCCTCTTCATCGTGTTTTTCCTTCACTTTTTCCAAAAGAGGAGATACATCTAGAAACTCTATTAACGGTGGTAAGCGTGTGAACGTCGGAAACTTGCACAGAAATTATACAAATTGGAAGATGATGGAGACTCGGAAGAGCTTGTCGCGAGAAATTAGTAGGACTATTCATATGGAACTTAAACGACGTCGGGATAAAGGTTATGAAACCGATGAAGATTCTTATTATGGTGAGTCCGAAAATGAAGATGATTGTGTTGGAAAAGGCCAACCTTTGGAGACTTTTGATGACGATAGTGTAGCTTACTCGAGCCTTGATCTTAATAATGATCAAGAACCTATTCAAAAGGTAGAGCTTGAGGAAGATGCATTTATTGTTGGAAAAATTTCTTAGGGAAAGATGGGAGTCCGCGGAAGTGTATGAACGTTGCAAACAATGAGGAAGTTATTCAACTCCGGATCATAATAAAGATCCTTCACCTATTCAAAAGGAGGAGTTTGGATATCACTTGCCTATTGATGTAAACGAAATAACACCCGCACAAGAGGATCTTACAATTTATACCGATGAAAATCATTTTAGTGAATGGCTTGATTAAGATGATAAGAATGTTGAAGAGATGATACTAGAGGATGAAACCAAATTTATTGATTTTGTGGAAGACCCAATTGAACTTGCGAATGATTTTAATGATGCCGAGACTTTGGTTAAGGTAGAAAACGACGAAGAATGGTTGCAAGGTTTAATAGAGGACCACGATATACAAGAGGTAAGTAATTCACTTGAATTTTTTAAGGATGAAGAGGATTCTATAATACAAGAGATTGTGCAAGGTTTGTCTAACCCTTTGCCTATTGATTCTTCTCCTTTACCTCTTATTGGTTTGAATGTATGTGCTTCAAAGTATTTTTGGATGATTTTGTTTCTAAATATCCACCATTGGAAACACTTGATGCTAACAACATGCAGGTTTGCCAAGAGTAATACATGGATGTTCCCAAATTATATGTTCTTTATACACTTCCTAGTGTGGACGAGAATAAGTGTGGGGGGAAATTTCTATCGAGCAATAATTTCACTATTATTTTCTTGTGCTAATATTTGTATGGAGTTATTGTTTTCAAAACGAGTATTATGGGTGGATCCTCAAATTTTCCAGATTGTTAGTATATGGGGAATGAATCATGCAAGAGCTAAGTCGGGTAGTCGATTTTAAAACAAGCGCTTAATGGGAGGCAACCCATCGGTTTTGTATTTCTTATCTTTTTGCTTTTTGTTATTTCTTTTTTCTTGTTCCTTATCATGTTAAAATTTCCCACCTTGACTTTACTAGAGGATTCAATTACATTGAGGACAATGTAAGGTTTAAGTGTGGGGGGAGTGGTTAAGCATGTTTTTAAAACAAAAATTACAAAAAATTAAAAAATTTTTGAAAAAAAAAAAAGTTTTACATAAAACCTCCAACTTTTAAAGATTTTAGAGTCACTAGCATACTTCTAGGTATGTTTACATAGAGATTTTGACCGACATAATTGAACTTGGAAATGTTAGAGAATTACATTCGGATTTCTTGTTTGTTTGAGTGTTAAATAATGGATTTAATCATGCGGTGATGCGAAATTGGTGCGGGGAGAAGTGCGTTATTAGAGTTCTTTGATCAATCATTAGTGGAGACTACCCGTATTCATATCATGAGAGGCACCGACCAGAAATCTTCCATCTACTAAAGAGCTTCTTTTGAGTGTGTGTCACCCATACGTTAATTCCTGGTAGAATGGTGAGCTACCCAACCTCCCACCAATAGAAGCACTACTCTTGATCTCTTGAGTGCTAATTTTGTCAATCATGAGGGTGACGTCCATGGATGAAAGCTTCCTTCTTGTAGTTCGATTTGCAGTTAGCACCATTCTCTCTCTCGACAACAACGGATCCATAGAAACACATCATCATCAACAAGGAGCGACATCAAAATCTACAAGGAAAGTTGGAAAAGTTTAAGGTTTATAAGCAACGGAACGAGAAAAAGAGCAAATTCATGAAAGCGAAGAAAATTAAAAGGTGAGAATTTTTGAAAGTTTATGATTTCAAAGACGATACAAGTTGTGAAGAATCAAGTGGTAAAATACTTCTTCCACGGCCATGGTTTATTTTGTATTTAATTTCTCTTGTTTTAAAAAAAAAAAAAAAAAAAAAGAGAAAAACAAGAGAAATATTTGTTCTTATTTTTGTTAATGAGCCGTGGGAAGGAAAATATATAAGGAAGTTTCAAGCGACAAGGATATTTAAGGTAAAAAGAGTTAAAAATTGTCAAGGATTTATGAAATTCGAGAGTTTACCATCAATAGTTGAAACCGAAGACGAAGATAAAGACGAGGAGCGGAAGACGTTTCTATTGGATTCCGTGAGAGTGGTATTATCATAATTGGCGATCGGATGTGAAGGTGAGTAAGTAATCTCATCCTAAATATAAATGGTTGATTTCCTTTCGTAGAGATCGTCAGAAAAATGGTTTTTCAAAATATAAAAGATGTGGGTTTTTAAAAATATTTCGGAAGTTGTCCTTCCCACCATTCAACGTGTTGCGGGAATTCTCTCTTCATTCCTACCTGCACACATGTGAGAACCAAAAAAAGTGTCTTTTTGAGTGCAATTATCATAAAATCCTTTTTGGTGAGGCATCGAGGCGAAATGCTTATTGATCGTTTCTCAAACACGCGTTCTCTCATTATGGTGTGGTTATTTCTTACTCAACATTTAAGAACGAGAATATGTTCTTTAGTATTTCTAACTTCTTATTACTAGAATGCAGAACTCTATGTCCTCATAGCTCTTTGGATGCTTGGGACGCTTGAACGCTTTGAAGTTGTGAGTTTTTAGTTTGATTTGCTCGAGGACTAGCAAAGTCTAAGTGTGGGGGGAATTTGATAGGTGTAGAATACAATCGTATTTACTATCTAGTAGTTTATGCTTTCTTTGTCATTTTTCTAGTAAATTATGTATTTTACGCTTGTTTTGAGTTTTATAGCTACTTTGGAGTCGCACGGAGGAAAAGAAGAAGAAATCACCCAATTTGAGCCAAAAGGCGAAAAGGACATTTTACAGGAGATTGATATATGGAGCCCAGCCAAGGTTAAGGGGCAACCCTATTTGAAGGAGTACTAAATACAGATCAGCTAAGGATAAGGGGAAAACCCATTTAAGTGTTAAAGGCATCCGGTTAATACTCAAGGCACCTATGTAAATTAGCTTGGCATGATGTTGGTTGGCCCATATTAGTACCCAGGTCCGGATCCAGTTTTTCTTATAACCTAAAATTGAGTTTTCCCAATCATTTTCATTCACAAAAATTGAGAAAGAAAAGGGAGACAGCGGCCGAGAGAAATTAAAGGTTTGTGTAAGAAATTCAGGGATTCATGAGAAGATTTAATGGCAGAATGAAGAAGAACGAGCTGCTGCTTCCATGGCAGAGATCGAGAGCCGAGAGAACACAGGGAATACAGATGAAGAGGAGCTCAGAGAGAGTAGATCGAGAGATGAAATGGGTCTGCGATGGATGAACTAGCCGCTGTTGTGAAGCTCAGGGAGATGTTGAACCAAGAGAACAGATCGGAAAATAGACAGGGAGAAGAAGATGAAGGTGGTTCGGTTGAAATCGGAGAGAAGGGTGGCGTCTGAGGTTCAAACAGGGTTGGATGCTGTTGCAGTTTGATGCAGAACAAAAGGGGTTTGAGCTGATTTAGAGATTGCTCGATTAGGCAGCAAAAGAAGAAGACCCTGCCATCGTTGATATGGGTCAGTGAAGCTGAGTTGAAGAAGAATTGAAAGAGACTTCAGTGGATTGAGTTGAAAATAAGCCCTCTGAAAAGAATAGAAAATGGTTTTTTTTAATCAAGACAGGATGATTGAGCTGCTGTGATGTAGAGAATATGGAGATTAGAGATGGGTCTGTGGTTGAGCTTGTTCGAATCAAAGAGAAGCAGAGGGGTCTGTGAAACAACAGAGCTATGTATGGGAGTGCTGCTATGGGTCTGTGGATGGAACGAGACCTCACTGCTTTCTTGTTGGAAATGGATGAAGCGAGAGAAGGAGTGAATGACATTGAATGGTGTTAGATGTATGCTAGGTTTCTTAGCAGGATTGGAGCTGAAAAGAACGGCCGGAATTTGGCCTGGGAAGTCCTGTAATTAAACAGAACTCGACCGGATTTTTATTCTGGCGAGTCAACTCGGAAGCCAGCGGTTCAACTCGATTGACCAGTGACTCAAAGAAATTAAGACGAATCGGATGCGACTCGGTTCGACTCATGACCTAGACCTTGACTCGTTGACTAACAATTGACTAGCTTGTTGACCCGTTTGACCGTTAGTCCTAACGGAGGACTGACGGAATATTCCGTCGAATATTCTCTTGACGGAGAAATTTCGGCGGACGGTGACGTTTTCGGCCAAATTCCGCCACAATCCCGAGTTTTCCGTGAGCCAAAATTTCCAGAATTTTCTATGGACTTCTCTCAATGGTGTGAAGACTTGGGCTAGGAATTGGATGGAGAATTGGACTCAAATTTGGAAAGAGAAGGTGGAAGAGTTGAGAAAAGCTTGGATTTGGAAATTGAATTACAAAAGGAAAAGGATCTACTCCTTAGAAGATTTGGAGAATATTGAAGCCTATAAATAGAGAAGTTTTCTACAACTTCTACACATTCTTTTACACACATCTCTACACACACAACACTTTTCTTTTCTTATTCTTTGTGTGAACTCTTTAACATGAGTAGTTAATTTATTGATTGAGGATGAATTCCTAGTTCTTAACATATGATTTAAGTTTTTGTTTTCAAATTCTATCTTGAAGTTTTTCACATAATTATCGTTTGTTTTTACTAATAGGAGTGATCTTAAAGACATTCATGATTGATTGATAGATTGTTTGGGTGGCCAACTAAATTGATTTGTTAATTCGATCTAAAGCTAGTGAAAGTTAGGACAAGTAATCGTTTCTTGACTCTTTACATAAGTAGCAAACACGAGACCTTGCGGGAGGGATTCCGTGGAGCAATTGTGTGTAGAAACAACGTTAGCAAGTAGACCTTGAGCTAAGAGTCTAACTACTAATATCAACCTAAGAAATTCACAAAACCTAATGCATGAGCCAAGTTACATCTAGGTTGAGCTAATTCTAGGTGGCTTGGTGATTAGAATCCGGTAGTCGAGAACTTCCGTGTCCGGTGATACAAGGGATTTAGGGGTTTAGCACTGAGCTAGCTGCTTTACCTACGGTTGGTGATAATCTGTGATTAATAACATGTGGATGAGAAACATAACTTGATTCATTGTTTCGTAACGAAAGAAGGATTCCTTGGTCTTGTCTCTCTTATTGCTTTCAACTTTACCTTTAATTGTTTTGTTTATTTTCTTTTGCTTTTTACACCCCCCTTTCGTGACAATTTTTACAACTAGAATCTCGTGCTCCTCGTGGGATCGACCTTGACTACCCTATATTACTAGTTAATTAGGTAGTAAAGTATTAATTAATTTGTGTCGACTACGACAGCCGATCGGGCAAGCAAATTATATCTGTCTTCCATCCGATCAAGGTCTCAAAGGATTTTAATCTGCGATCTATCCGAGGCATTGGCATTATGTCTATCTCTTGCCATCCTAAACACTTTCGCTAGTTCATTGCACTCATCAAACATGGCGATCATCTCAACTAATTCAGTTCAAATCCCCTTCTTTTTTTACCAAGTGCACTCATTCTTCACGTACTTCATTTTAGGTATCATATATATATAGTTGTGCAAATGCTGGGGCGCCTCCAGTTTCGGGCAACAAACTTCCCATTTTGTGGTAGTTTTGGCCGCTTATTTTGAAAGTGTATGGTGCACGAGCACGTCCACGACCATTATTGATATTCTTGCTTACTTTGGCTCCCATTGAAGTGTAAGCAAACATAGAATTATATGCCCTTATTCTATTCCTGAAGTGTTTAGATCTCTTTCCTCCTTGGTAATCCAAAGATTAGTAACAACGGTGGTGGATCCCAGACAACGAGAAGTTGCACTTTACCATTGGAACAATGATTGAGAACTCGTGTTCACTAGTAGTTTGAGATTTTTATTTCTCTCCTCGTACCAAACAATTGCATGACATTTACGCACGTATGTGTTGGAGGGCAAAGTTCCAAACCTTGTTTACTGATGTATAAAGTACAAATAATCCTATTAGCAATACATAGAATTAACTTCATTTGCATGAACACTTGGCAACACTCATTTTTGGGATATATAATGCGTTAAATTAATTTGACACCATGCATGATCGATTCTTGTCATTTGTTGTAATTATGAGGTTTATTAGCATACCTGTTTCAGGTAGCGCATTCTTGTTTTTGATATTCTTTGACTTGATTCTCCTTCTTAGACAATGAAAATCAATTGATTAAACGACATTATAAAATTTATATAGTAAGCTACTATAATATCATTGGCTCACCCGTTGTTTTGGAATGTAATTTTGTGTTCCCATTGTTGTTGAATTGATTTTGCAAATGCCCGTGTTTGTTTTGGTGTTCACCGTTAAAATCGGTATGGACTATGGAATGTGAGTATGTGGTCCCTATGGAATTTTTCTATTCCGTTACTGTGTTTGATTCTTTTGCGCGGCACCTTTTCTACGCAGATCAATAATTGTTTTTCTTTTTTGCCCTGGCATCGATTGCATCTTGTTGTTCCAAACGTATCCATAGCACGCTTTCGATCGACTCTCGCCTCGACCGGATGTTGTTGGCCATGTCTATCCACCATTCCATCGGTATGGACTATGGAATGTGAGTATGTGGTCCTGATGGAATTTTCTTTTCCGCTCTTGTGTTTGATTCTCGCTTTTGGTGCAGAAAACACCTTTTCTATGCAAATCAATAATTGTTTTTCTTTTTGCCTGGCATCGATCGCATCTTGTTGTTCCAGCGTATCCATAAGCATGCTTTCGCTCGACTCTCGCCGGGCCCGGATGTTGTTGGCCATGTCTATCCACCATTC
>JAJJWW010008109.1:0-40231 GCA_023531295.1 Papaver armeniacum | reverse complement strand
GACATAAAATTCCTCTCGGCTCTTTTTTAAAACCCACTCTAAGTTTTACCTGGAGTCAACCCTACATTGGTGGATCTTGGTGTATTTAAATTTTAGTAATCGTGTAACCCCGATTGTTTGGAGTCGTGGATTGACTGATTAAATTTATCCAAATATACTTCATACTAAATTAATCTCCGTGATTCATCCCTTTCAATCCTAGATTTGCATTTTCAGCAGTAAATGACCCCGGTTATCTCAAAATCCGATAACATTTTAGTAAAATCTAAGCAATATCTAACTTTAGGGCATACACTAAATAGCTAAGGAACCCTTCTGTAGATGGGAAAAACGATTCGCTGTTTTTTTAGGGAATAAAGAGACGACCATGTGATGGAGGCTCCTTCAACCGAGCTGAATCGCTCTAACCTCAAACAGATGCACTTCACCGGAGTGCTTTGAGCTCGAGAGATCAATACGCAGGACTCCGCCTAAACCAAGTCAATGGCCATTTCAGAGTCAATTCGGTCACAAAGAGGGAGATGAATTGATCTGTAGGAGGGAAGCTGAGAATTGTGGGATCAATGATGATCAACGATTGTGGATATGTTGTGGGATTCTGCAAATGATGAATAAGTTCGAATGATTGAGAGAGTGTTGCTCACACGATGATTCTTGGTTAGACGATGGATTGTCTGTTTAGTATCTCGTGGATTTTTTTGTGTCTTGTTCAATCATGGATTCAGAGACTTATTTATATTGTCATAATAGTGAAAACATTGATCCATGTAAGTGTGACGGTTTCTTGAGTGAAAGAGTGGGAAAGTGGTAAATCGTGGTAAAATCGGCTCCATGTCGTGTGGAGACTTGGTTGATCGTCCACCCACTACATTGCTAACTCCTTTAACCGCTTGCATGACTTAATCACATTTCT
Source organism: Papaver armeniacum (assembly GCA_023531295.1). Taxonomy (NCBI): domain Eukaryota; kingdom Viridiplantae; phylum Streptophyta; class Magnoliopsida; order Ranunculales; family Papaveraceae; genus Papaver; species Papaver armeniacum. The sequence continues at coordinate 39,318 of JAJJWW010008109.1, read as the reverse complement.
CATCATGGATGAACATACGTGTCGTAGGCCGCCGGACCAAAACCCTAATTGATATCCCCCATGTGACGTAATCGATGTCTCACGAACGTGGAGTCCGCAGCGACGTGTATTTGATTAGTCGACTGTTTGACTTATTAGACAGCTGAGTCTAAGTTTGTTGAATCGAGCCCGAGTGACAAATGCTCATTGATTCATGGATTGAACACGTTAGATGTATAGTTCTTGTGTTGATATTGCTTGTCCGAGCAAATATTATAAATTCGATGAATTATTGAATATTGAGTTGAATCAATATTGGCGGAATATTGATAGTTAGATCAATAATCGAAGTTTCTCAATTCGAAGAATTCATCGAATATTGATAGTTGGATCAATATTCGAGCTAACTCGAGCAAGTATTGCTCAATTCGACGAATTATTTATTGGTAACGTGACCCAATAAAATATTAATTAAAATATTGACAGACTACTAAATATTATGTAATTAATCGAATGTTGATTACTGGATCAACATAAATTTATTAGTGTTTGAACTTGCTCAGAATGATGATTTGTGGAGCGTTTGTTCGAAACCCTAATTTTTGATCAATTGTTCGTCAATTGATGAATCGCTAAAAATAGGTCATGAGTGAGGGAGGGACTGACCACATGGGATGATTGATGACCATGTGGTGCCCAAGTGCTCAAGTGAGCGTGCACCAGAGTCCTTAGTTTTCCGGTTGGTGAAAGAATGATGATAAAATGCCGGTTTCATCATTTATTAAAATAAGTGTCCATCCGAGCATTAGCTAATAAAACCTAATTTATGAAGAAGTGAGGGACCGACCAAGAGGGCATGAAACCGGCCCTTGGTGGTCATGGGACCAGCTGATGGTCGTTTGAGCAAAAGCCAAGTTGTTGGAAGAGTTTGGACCCAATATGAGCAATTGAGCAAATTAGGTCAAAATTATAAGAATGTATGGGACCGGCTCCTTGCAAGCCTTAGGGCCGACCTTGGTCGGTCAAGGAAGCATGCCCGTGTCACCATAATGTTCGTGTCTCAGTTCCTGAGAGTTTCAGTATTTTCTGATGTGCGTTTGAGCAATATTTTGGATTTTCAAAAGAGTTCGATCTTTGACTGAAATTCTTGATTTTCGCTCGAATGAGCTAGCATAACTTTGCTCGTTTGAACAATATTTTGAGAATATTAAAATAATAATACTTTAATATGTGACGTGAGTAGCCTAAGTCTGGTCGTGTGACCATTTGACTTTTGGCTTTTTCATGGTTTGAGCAATATTTGAGAAAACATGAAGAAACCATGATTTTTGCTCAAACGGAGGAGTTTCATGAGATGAGGGAAATAATAATTATGAAAACAAGGGATCGCAAGGTGTTGGACCGGCCACGGCTAGGGCATGGCCGTCCTAGCTATGTAGCCCTGGTCCCACGACACCTTTCCCTATTTTATTATTTTTCATGAAACCGTGAAAATATGGAGAAACCGTGAGTTTTTCTTAAACAAGGAAAGTTGCATGAGCGAAGGAGTTTTCATGAGTTCATGAAAATAAATAAAATAAGAAAAATAAAAGGAAGAGGCTTGGGGACCTGGTCACGTACGGCATGTAGCGGCCGACCGGTCCCTAAGGCGTCTCTTTTATATTTTTTATTATTATTTTCTCTCTCCCATTTTGTGTAGGATTCCTCGTTTGTCCATATTTGCGAATGCTCGTTCGAGCATTTGGGTGCTCGTTCGTGCATCATTGTTGAGTACACTTGCACCATTTATTGGGGCTTACTCTGGATAGTCCGGATGCTCGATTGTTGTGTAATTATTACTAATTCATGAAATTCAGCGAAGAATGATTCATGAAACAGAGTAATAATTATGAATTGTGCATCTATTACTAATCCATGAATTCAGCCGGGGAATTCATGGAAGTGGGTGATGAGATGAATTGGTTATCTATTACTAATCCATGGAGTCAGACGGGGATTCATGGAACGGAGTAATCAACAACCTAAAAACTCAATACCATCCCTCACCTGAATCAAAAGTAGCAATCGTGGAGCTTACCCTCCATTCTATTGGTTGGTGAGTGTAACCTCGCGCTCTCATTAGCTAATTGAGAAACCATTCAGTATTCGTCGGATGAAATTTCGTTAGATATGGTGGTTGATCCGACAATGTACTGTGTAGATTGGGTGGATTGTTGGGACACACGCGACTGACGACTCCTCATTATTTAGAAAATTGCTATATTAATTTCGTGTATTTATTGTGAAAATCCAAAAATAAAGAAAACTACTATATTAATTTCGAACATTTATGATTGAAATAAAAAAAATAAATTCAAATATTTATGGAATAAAATAATATAATTTATATTTTTTGGATCTTTTATAATTTCATATAGTTATTATAAAAAATCCAGAAAATAAAAAAAAATACCATATTAATTTCTTACATTTATGAATGAAATAAGAAAAAAATCAATTCAACGTATTTATGGATAAAGTAATGAGATTCTTATTTTTAAAATCTTTTGTAAGGAAAAAAAGGTAAAAATATAGAAATGACAAAAAGATTAATATATTAATCTTTTATAATTTCATGTAGTTATTATAAAAAAATCTAGAAAATAATAAAAAATACTATATTATTTTCTTACATTTATGACTGAAATAAAAAAAATCAACTCAACATATTTATAGAATAAAATAATAAGTTTTATATTTGAAAAATCTTTTGTAAGGAAAAAACCTGGCGAGATTGGGGTATACTCAAACTAATTGGGGTATACCCAATTTTAAAGGGACACTTTTTGTGGGTTTTAGGGGGAATCCTAATGAGTAAGTTACAAAACTACCCTTACCCATTAATAATCTTAATTACCCTAAATCAGTTTTTATTCTCTTCATTTCATCTTCTTCTCTTCTTCTTCTTCATCTTCATCTTCCATCAACCAAAGCCATATAAAAATCTTCAACTTTGATTTTCCAAAAAAATGGTTGACTCTACCAGCGAAAAGAAGACTATAAATGATGTTTAAACTCAAACCCATCATTGTGTTGTGTGATTTGATTGTTATATTAGGTTAGAAATCGAAAATTATGATTTCTGTGTTTTTGGTCGGCAGGGTCATAACATGCATATCTTGCCGACTTTTCATAACAGACCTATGACGTGCGATCAGTAAATTTTTCAACAGTCGGTAGGTATTTTGAATACCTGCTAGACCAAATACATAGTTAAGGGTATTTTTTGAATACCTCATCGGCCAAAAACAAATTGTAAGGGTATTTTTGAATACCTTGCCGACAATAATTTTTTTATGTCATCTCCTGTATGTCAAAAAACAAAAGTCGACAAGGTCGACGATGAAGATCATGCTTAGCCACTTTTGGCGAAGCTAAGTCGACGATGAAGATCTGCTTGGCCACTTTTGGCCTAAGATGATCTTCATTAGACGACCTTGCCGACTTTTTATACTTTCAGAACTGAAAGTGTTGATTTATTCTTTAATTTTGAGTATGATTTCATATAACAAATTTGCAATCCCCTTTTTTAAAGTATTTCGGTTGTGTGCTTCATTTTCGATTACAAAGAGATATTCTCAAAAAAAAAAAAAAAAAATCATCAAAAATCATCCCACAAAAGTTCAATCAAAAACAAAATTTCATAACTTAAAATTCATAAGTTTTAATCTATTCAATCAATTTAAACTTAATTAATTAATCTAATCAAAATTTTAGTGTTAATTAAACGAGGGCAATTTTGCCATTTTGAAAATACAAGGTTAAGGGGTGGCTTGGTTTTACTTCAAAATGACCCTATTTTGTCTTATTGGGTATACCCCAATTAGTTTGGGTATACCCCAATCTCGCCAGGGGAAAAAAAGGTTCAAAAAAAGTTCTGGAAATGGCAAAGAAAACTACTATATTAATTTTGGGCATTTATGATTAAAATTAAAAAAAAAAAAAAATCTAAATCATATTATGGAATAGAATAAAATAATGAGATACTGTATTTGTTAGAATCTTTATATGGAAAAGAAGAGAAAATGACTCAGATTAATTTTAATGATAAACATCTTAAAAAATTAGTTAACATCTAAAAAATTACTAAATTAGTTGACATTTTAGATTAATATTTATTAGAGTATCTCAAAAAATCTAATTATTTACCTGAACACACTCCGTGAGTAGAGTTCCACATCATAATTAATTTACTAATATAAACAAAAAATCCAAAAATAATAAAACTACTATATTAATTTTAATATTTGGAGATTAAAAATAAATAAACTAATCTCAAATATTTATGGAAGAAATAAAATAATTCTATATTAAATCTTTTATAATTTTATATGTAGTTATTATAAAAAACTTAAAAATAAAGAAAAATACCATATTAATTTCTTACATTTATGAATGAAATAACACAAAAATCAATTCAACATATTTATGGATAAATAATGAGATTTATATTTTTAAAATCTTTTGTAAAGAAAAAAAAGAAAAAAAATATATAAATGACAAAAAGATTACTATATAATCTTTTTATAATTTCATGTAGTTATTATAAAAAATCTAGAAAATAATAAAAAAATACTATATTATTTCGTACATTTATGAAATTTGAAATAAAAAAAATCAACTCAACATTATGGAATAAAATAATAAGTTTTTATATTTGTAAATTTTTTGTAAGGAAAAAAAAGTTGAATGACAAAGAAAAACTACTATATTAATTTTGGGCATTTATGATTAAAATAAAAAAATTAATTCAACATATTTATGGAATAGAATAAAATAATGAGATTTGTATTTTGTTGAATCTTTTATAAGGGAAAAAAATCTGAAAATGACTATATTAATTATAAACATCTAAAAAAAATTACTAACAAAACATCTAAAATTTCTATATTAGTTGACATATGTTGTTATATTTATTAGAATATACGAAAAAATCTAATTATTTACGTGAACACAATCTTACAGTTTCCATTAATATAGTTAATTTACTAATATAAACAAAGCCAATGGTTAATATGGTAAAGTTTGTAACCATTGTTCAAGTCACATTAATTAAAACCATATTTTATGTAGTGTTATATTTATTTATACTAGTAAGGCCACATGTGCGATGCAAATGCTTGAGTTGGATTCTTTTAACAACACCAAATTTGATAATAATGGAAGAAAAAAAATCTTACAATAAAAATTAATATCCTTGTTTGTACTCATTCGTAGATAATTTAAAGAGCTTTCCAAATATATTAATTTTGCAAAAAATCCGATGTATTTTTAAAGATATCTAAGTTTTAATTTTTTTGATTTATTTTTAAAACAATGGCATTCCTGTAAATATACAAATATTAACTAAAAGCTTATTTAATGGGGGTACTATTGTCATGTGAAAAGGCTTCACCAAAATAAGGCTTCACCAAACAATTACCTCTTTTCTTTATATTAGTATAAGATAAGATAAGATTGCCATATAACAGGAATTAATTCCATAGTAGTTGTAAAGGTTTTCTTTAGAGCCAACTTTCCAACATCTATATAAAGGATACAAATCATTCTTTAGCCTACAAAACCCACGTACTTTCAGTTCTGAAAAAAGAGGTACGAACATGAGATATCGACTATGACTTTTGAAGAAAATCACATCAAGAGGGCAATGGCGGTTGATTTCCATGGTATGTAAACGTATTCAAGTGTCACGGTTTGGATATGCATTTATAAGGTTCCTGGTTCTTGTTTTTTTTTCTAAGCAATTTTTATTTGTAACAATCAAATGCAAAATTTTAATGGGCCGGTGTGTATATGTAGGCAAGAAACCTTCCTGGATGTTTATACCCCCTTCAAGCGCCCGGTTAGGAATGAGACAATCACAAAGTCGCGCATGCTTTAGTTAAAAAATGGAGATTTGAAAACAAAAAAACAGTTAATTATGGAATCTTGACTTGCATCTCATTGACCAAGAGGTGTGTTAGTCCACCTCGCGCACATTCTTGGCAAAAGTTTTTTTTTTTTTTTGGTAGATAAGTGTAGTTTTTAATTGTTTATTGGGGCGTGTCTGAGGTACTCGGATGCATGCTAGGGTAGGCAAAGATTGCATAGAGGCTCGCTAGAAGGGAAATTCGAGGGGGAAATGTGTATTCCATCCAAGGTTTAGCATTCCCAAGCCATCATCCAGTTACAAAATTGTTTCATTTGAACATGTAATGTGGTCAAACGGGTTTACCAAGGTGGAACATCGAAAGTTGGCCTCCCAACATTTCCCGGAGATATTCGATTTTTCTTGCTCTCGAGAATGCTAAGTACCGAGAAAAATGATGCTTTACATATTATACGATGAGCAGTCAAAAAATATAAGATATCTATTTTTATTTTTATTTTGAAAAAAGCATTGTAGCTAACATTAACCTCTTCTTATATAATTCTATGCATTGTGATTGGAAGGCTAAATTGTGTCGAATGTTGTGAAAATCGATGGTAGTGGTGGTACATTTATCTAATGTCACCATAATTTCTTTAACTTTGTACTATTTAAAGAAACTATATGTTTTGCTGCGATAAAAATGTAAAAATTACTATATTAATCTCTAATTCCTATAATCCTAATTTCTAATTAAAATCCAAAAATAATTAAAAAAACTATATTTATTTTTGAATTTTTATGGTAAGGAAGTTCAAAAATAAAAAGAAAAATCTTAATTTTTATGATAAATGTTTTTGTAAACTTATTTTGGATTTAAAATATATAAAAAAATCTTGGTTTTTATGACAAGTGTTTTTGTAAACTTATTTTGGTAAATATAAATTAATTATCTAATAATATAAAAATTATAATAATCATAACAATAAGATTTTTAGATATCGATTGTATATATCATTTCCAAAACAAAGTCTTTACTTTTATGGAATATATGCGATTTCAAAAAGAAATGGAAAGAAAAGAAAGTGAGTTTTGGATTTGGTATCTCTCTATGTATATATAACATTCGCATAAAAACTAAATGCCTTCATGCAGTTCTTCCTTTATGTTTAGCTTTTATTTGGTTTTTTTTTTCTTGCTTGCGTTTTTCCTATGCTTTCGATGATGTAATTTCATAATTTATTGCGCGGAGTAAAGTGTGACCATGGGAGAGCAAGGATGATGCCATTGATCATCCCAGGAGGAAGATTATGCGTGCTTTGTTATGTGCTTTGGATCATGTACTTCTAAATTCATTTATTAATGGTAGGGTATAATCATTTTTAATCATTTTTTAGAACGCATAATTGGGGGATATATAATCTAATTGGGGGATATGAATTACTTCCCCAACCAAAGGTGGTCATTAAGGGGTGTTTTTTGGAGGCGAAAATACTAAAACACCCTTAGATTAATTAAAAATATTATGAAAAGAGACATGTTATACCCTTTCAACTAAAACATAAAATCAAATAACCAAAATCATATATCCCCCGATTCAATTCCGAACCAGAGATAGAAGTCTGTTTTTGAGAAAAAAATTTTCTTCATCTTCTTCCTCATCGTTCATTCTTCATCGACGATTAATCGTTGAATCAAAAATTTCTTCGTCGATTAACATAACATAACCATGCCTCCAAGAACCAAATCGAAATCAAAACCGAGAACAAAACGGCTGCTCAAGCAAACACATGAACAAAAGAATCGAGAACATTGCTCACTAGAAGAGGACGCGGCGGCGTACTCGGATGATCAAACACTCATGGCTTCTCACGAGAAGGTAAGTGATTTTTGAACTCATTTATGATTGTTTTTAGTCGATTTGTAGCCATGGGTTTAGGTTAGAATCGCCAACAATAGCTTTGGCCTGTGAGTTACGGAAAACCGGCATTGGATCTTGGTTTGAATACAATGCAGTTTAGCTCTCAAATAAATTTGGGTCGAATACCATACCGGTTTGCATTCACGAAATCGAATTTTTATACCCCATAGTATTTGGGTCGAATACCATACCGGTTTGCAACTAAAAACACACGGGAACTTAATTGTGTGTAAAAACACAGACTTATATCTAGTTTTTTTCGATTATGCCCAGGTTTCGTGGTTTAAAAGGCATATGTTATTTTCGGTTTGACAATGCTGGGTATTACACTTAAAACATACAGGAACATCACTGAAATGGTGCTAAATACCGGACATAATTTAGTTTCAAGACAATGCCGGTTCAACGATACAGCATGCCCGATATTTATGGTATCTTTGCTTAGGTTCATGTTCTGGAGTATTGGTTTTTGTTTAGTAAAGTGGTATCTTAGGTTCCTAAACGCCATGCCCTTCTACGATGTTTGTTTATGTTATAGGTCAAGAAAAGCCAAAGAAGCGAAAGAAAGATAAAGGTCCTATCCTCACTAAGAGAAGGAGGAAGGACGGTCTTGATACTCTCGGTCCACGCTCCACGGGGAAAGATGCGGGTCAAGAAACGTTTGGGGTTTGAAACAAGAGGGTCAATTTGGGAGAGTGGTGGTGAACGTGGTGCACTTGCAATCCGTGAAGGTCTTTGGAACACATGAGGGCGATGAGCATGATGGAGTGGAGAAAGTGAGGAGGAAGATGGTGAGGTTCCCCAAGTCAATTAGCGAGAGCCAAGCGAAGTTGGTGGGACTAGTCAACAACTTCAACACAAGGCAAGGACAAGGGCAAGCCAGCAGAAAGTTAAAGGTTGTCACCTTCCTCACCTTGATGACATGTTACCCGACCGCGATGATGGTAAAATTTGGGGTCAAGCTCCGGACCAAAGTACTCTTTGGATACAAGCACTCTTGGGCTCGTACTATCTTTCAAACTTATGTAAGCATTTTTTATTTTGTGCATGTGCGTTGTTTTATCTTTTACATCATCTCTTAATCGTATTATCTCGTATTTGTAGGATCATACTAAGAGATGTGCGTGTTTGCGAGAAAACCAAGCCCCGCGGCTCATTGGGATTTGTCGTTGGAGCATGAAGATGTCAAACATTAGTAAAGAACTACAGTGCATATTCTTTGGTTGAAAATTACGTGAATCCAGATCATGTGACCGTCAATTGCTTCGTTGAGAGGTACCATGGTGAAACGCGATACAATGCACTTCCCGTTTGGTGAGATGACCTTGATTCTCAAGATACTCATAACATTCTAGGCTTGAATGTTATCGGCAAATCAATTTCGAGAGGGGAGTTGAGTCTCGGGACCTAGAATGGTCGAAGTTGCACGATTTGACCCAAAAGGCATTTGGTTGGGACTTCAAAACTTCTTGGATAGCTTTTATGTAGCATCGAACGGAAGTAAGACGAAGACATTCAAGTTGACGATGCTTAAGAAGATGTTTGAAAATACAAAGGCTAGAAGCTCGAAGGATGGATGGGACCACCTTGCACAGATTCGGTATACGGCGCCGCGCGTACATTATACATTTTGGGCACTAGGGCATTCCCACACTAACGGCAACGGGGTAAGTGCAAACTTTCTCCAGTACCTTGACCCGTTGGAAGGTGTCCATGGCTATTCTTGGGGCACCCATGATCTGCACATTTGATGGCGGAGATGAGAAGGGCTTCATTGGCTAAAACAAACCAATTTGTCGGAATTTCACTGTACTCCGGTACAAATTTCTTTAATCTATTGTTGAGATGTATTTTTTTACTTATGTTCACATGTATATTGTTCAAATTGGATTAGGTGTGGTGTTATGAACACTTTGACCTTATTCAAGGAGCGCCAATTCTTGAAGATCAAAGACCTTACTGAACCCGATACCCTAGATCTCAGAGGTTTGAGTTTAACAGTAATCCGGCCCAGTAACAAGGTCGAGTCATCAATATGAGATTGGCTCTGGATGCTTATGAGGAAGGAAGACGTTGTGTTCGACACCTATAAGGAGATTAGAGGTACCCCGATTCCAAGAGATGTTGCATTTTACCATGGGCGTTGTACCACCCAAAAGGATACATCATGGTCGATCCATGCCGTGTGATGCACCAACATGGATTTAAGCAATTATCCGCAAGTCATTGGTCGAACTACGTGATAATTATCATCTTTACTTTTCTCGGTGCAATTCAACTCCCAACAAGTTGCATGTAGTGTATGATCTGAACAGGAACCAACACATTGGAGGGATAGAGAGCCACGTCGTTTGGTTGATATTAGTAAGTGGGAGAGTGCGGAAAATGGTTATGAAGTTGATGATGGCTACATGAGGGATTACACGGAATGGTCACATCCTTATGTCGTGCGTCCTCCTCCGTCGAAGCTCCACACCAAGAAAACCCTCCCTATTAAATTACTCCACCTCCACACCTCCGATGGCCCACCTTCTTAGGACTTTAGCAATGGTGGTAAGTTTTCTTAATTGCTTATATTCATTAAATGTAAACATAATCATATATTAACATATATCTCAATATGTGTTTGATGTATTAATATAGCGGCGTCGGCTTGGCAAGGTTACGAAGATGTTAGGTTGCAAGCATAATGACGGGGTGGTGCTATCTCTTGAAATCAAGGAACTAGAGGAAAAGCTTCATAGAATTGAAGAAACCCACCCTACCGTCGAGCTATGTACGGGAAACAAGGAAGCGCCGACACAAAAGAAACAAAAGACTAATTTAGTTTGAGAGAATTGATGCCAATGTTTGATGGTTAACTTTTTAGGAGTTTGGTTACGTCAAAAACAATTTCAAACTTGTTTTGGTTTGTACGTGGGTTAACTGTTTAGTTCTTTGGTTTATGTTGAACATGTTAAGATTTGTAGTTTGCAAGTTAAAATGTTCGGCGTAGTAGAGTCGATTTAGAAATATATGTACACACATTAGGCATATCCGGCATGCTCAAAACAACGGCGGAACCTAGTCCCGGCATAGCAATTTTGGTGCCGGAACAATCGGGTTAAATTATTTGGTTCTGTATAGAAGCAGACATGTACCTGCAGGTATTGTTACGTTTGCTTAGGCGAATGCTAGGTATTGCAAATATCTGTATACTTTTGAAAATGTGATAGAAAACCGGCATTGTAAGATTCATTTTGACAATGCCGGTATGTTATTTCAAATTATCTTTTAGAGTTGACATAAAACCGTTTGCTCGATCTGATTTCCACAATGCCGGCACCTTGATTAATTCATTTCAAATTCTCTTTTATTTCGTTACAAGTAATCGACTACATTGGATTAGAAACTTTAAATTAAAAAAACGGTGAATGGATTGCCCGAGTAAAAAGATAATCTATTTCCATCCCTTTTCAACAATTGCGGAGCCTTTGAGCAATTCCTAATGTTCAAAGACATCGTCCGGAATGGGGGTGTCAGGATCATCCTCATTGGCTCTTCTTCTTTTCAACGTATTCCTTTCCCTTCATATAACACCCATCACACCCATCGATAGGCTTACAATGGACCTTGTGGTTTTCTCTTGACTCTTGCTAGTTCAACCGCTTTGTCAAACCATTGAAACTCATCGCACTTTGGGTGATTCAAACACCTCGAAACATTCTTCCATTTTCGCATCATCGGTTTTTGCAATCCAAAACCGCGTGTCCCATCACACTTCTACACTTTGAATAAATAAATGGACAGTCCATGGCTAGGTGAGAGGTGACTTGCAAATTTGACACTTGCAATGATGATTCTTTAATAAAAATTGTATTAGTTTTAAATCATAGTATTGAAGAGCATGTTGTTAGGAAATATACTTACTTTGCGAGATAGAGGTAGATGATGAATCCCCCATTCTTTGGTAGTGCTTGCTTACTTGAGAGAATGATTTTTAGTGTTGCAAATAGAGGTAGATGTTATTTGGTGCTTGATTTGTGTGGGTTTTGCCAAAGGAATGGGTGATGTTATATAGAAATGATGCTCCAGCGGTCATATTTTTCAAAAAAAGTAGCCGTTTTTTTCAAATTTTCACCGTTCGGCATAGATGTTACTAAACAAAGAATGCCGGTATTATATGCATATTTTGGTAGTTTCTTTCAGAAAGATTTTACGCATTACCGGCATCATCGTGTTATACCATGCGGTCTTGGGATCATAATCACCGGGCATAGATTTAGTTCCACCTAGGTATGCACATTTGGAAAATTGAATGCCTAACAATCATAGTTTTTTAAACAATATACTTGAAAACAATAGTTCCGAAAGTGGGATCTAAGTTACTTAGAAGTGCCGTCACTAAAGTGGAAAAAGATCCGTTATGTCCACATCTATTTAACGTTATTGTGCATATGAACAACCTACGGTACTTGGATCCGTTGGAAGGCGTTCATAAGTATTCATGGGGCCTTGCTTTCTTGGCTCATTTTTGGCGAAATGCGTCGAGCTTCTAAGGCGAAAAGTAGTCAATTTAATGGGAATTTCATTAATGATTCGGGTAAGGTGAACTACCTATTTTGTGATTGTTATCGTTACATTTGTTAGTTTCCAAATATTTATTTTCTTATACAATTTATGGGCACGGGTGTGGGCTTATGAACACTTCCGAGATTTGTTCATAGGGTATAAAGGATTGGAAATTTGGCATGATTACCAAGAATATGGCTCTAGCTCGAAATACTACTTCAAAAATACCCCTTAGCCTAACAAGAAACGGTTTTTACAAATGAGATTGGCTTTGGACTCGTTTTACGTGGAACATGTTGTGTTCGACCCTTATAGGAATGTCGAGTTCACCTTGAGAGACATGAAAATGTTTCATTTACAACGGACGTTCTTTCATCCAAAAGGATTTGTTATGCATAACCCTCTCGCGTGATGCGCCAACTCGGTTACAAGCGAGAAAGATCTCACGGATACATCTTATCATAAATATTCTCACGACTTTACTAAATGCCAATCAAATGAGAACCATACTGGTATGCTACGACCGGGAACCAATTCTCGCACATTGGATCGAAAGGGAAGAAAGAAAGAACTTGTCTTTGGATAGGGGTGATTGGGAATTGGCTGAGAACGGTTTTGATAGTGAACCAACATTCCTAAACGGGCATCTACAAGTACTCACATCCTTATGTTGTACGCCTGGATCACCTGTAGAGGTCCCTCCACCACCAAAGCACGTCCCTCCACAACTCCGAGATCTTTGTACCGGACTTCTACATTTCGTTACGTTGTTGGTGCGTTCATTACTATTCTCTTAATCTATATCTACAAACTTATAAATTTGTACGTACTAAATACATCTTTGAAAAATCCGTTAACGTCGTCGTGATTGGAAACTTGGCAAGGTTCTTTAAGAAGAAGACCAAGAAAGGAGAGTTGTCTTGACCCGAAAAGAAATGGAGAAACGGCCGTCAAAAGATAGACCAAATAGAATACTTGAGGCAAAAGACTTGTGGGGCGAAAAGAAGAAGAGGGTATACAAGAGGCCAAGAACAGAGTGATCTTGTGATTCTTTGATAGTGTTAGTTTGTTTTATGTTTGTTTGTGTGAATTGGTAAACTTTGAACATCTTTGCTTCATTTGTTTTCGGTTTGGAACATCTTAACTTTACATTTGGTTTGTTTACACTTTGCGGATGTTATTTTTATGGTATTAGGTATTTGCTTATCCGTGTACTTAATTTGTTCTGAAACAACGAGAACATATTTTGCAACGCCGGTACGAGCACCGCCGTAGTAAAGTTTGAAATTAAATCACAATGGCACGTACATAGCATATGGTTCAATGATTACAATTCAAACTTCCAAAAAAAACAAAAAGGTGGCGTATTAGTGAACCACATTAATCCAAATTACTCAACATTAATCCAAATTACTCATCATCGCTTCCACACGTATGAAGTTGCAACTCCTCCTCTTGAAGAGGTTTCTTTGATAAGGCCAAAGCATCCCATAATTGGTGATTCTCCTCGTTCAACGCCATCCATCCCTTCCATATATTTGGATCTAGTTCCTTGTTTTTAACCATCCCACAAAGAGGTGGCAATGGACAATTGTCCCCCGAGTTTAAGAATGACGAAATGATTGCCGTTCACGTACGCCAAAACAACTCTTCTCGTCTTAAGGGATCCCTCGCATTTTTGCCATTTTGGTGTAAATGTAGTGACTACGGTGGGGTAAAATAATGAACAACACAATTAAATGTATCCGCTACTAGATGCCCACAAGCGGCATCCTCATCAATATTGAGAAGGAAGAAATGCCATCTCCCCGCTTCGGGTCCTAGCACTTGAGCACACATATCATCAAACACCTCGTCGTGACCAACCAATTGCTCATAAAAGCTCCTCTTCTTCACAAGTTGATCGGCCATCCTCATTCTAGCATATCGGCATGGTGTCATTCCTTTACTAACAGTAGTCTCGAAGATTCCTAATTGTTCGGTGGCTTGACACATGATAGCCACAATTTCCATCTCCATCGACATCATCCGTGTACACACAACAAACTCACGAATAACCTCGGAAGTTGATCTATGTAAGACTCTATCTTCGTATGGTAGTGTCTATAAGTCCTACCGTTTGCGAATCCTTATACATCGTCATATTACCAACTTTTAGCTTAATTATATCCAAACCATCCTCTGCAATCTCTACCCTACAAATGTCTTCGGTATGTGACGGAGATTATACTTCCTTGGCCTACCCCTACGCCTTTTCATTTGAACCTCGGATACATCGATGTTGGTGTAGGTTCGGAATGCTCACCTTGTTGCCCTTGGTTGCTTAATGTTGGTACCTTCGGCCCTACCCCTTTTCTTTTGAACCTCGGATACATCAACTATTGGTGTAGGTTGAATGCTCACCTTGTTGCCCTTGGTTGCTTAAAGTTGATAAATTCGCGGCCTTCCCCTTTTCCTTTGAACCGCGGATACATCGATTATTGGTGTAGGTTCGGAATGCTCACCTTGTTGCCCTTGGTTGCTTAATGTTGGTAAATAGTGGCCTTCCCATTTTCTTTTTTGAACCGCGGATACATCGACGATTGGTGTTGGTTCGAATGCTCACCTTTTTGTTCTTTGTAGCTTAATGTTGGTACCTTCGGCGGCCTTCCCTTTTTTTTGAACCTCGGATACATCAACTATTGGCGTAGGTTCGGAATGCTCACCTTGTTGTCCTTGGTTGCTTAATGTTGGTACATTTGGCGGCCTTCCCCTTTTCCTTTTAACCTCCGATACATCGACTATGGGTGTAGGTTCTAACTCGTCGATTGTTGTTGACTTGATATCGGTTCCTTCCTCGGCCTACCCCTCTTGTTTGGAACGGTCGTTTCAGCGAATCTTGCTTCGAAATCTCACTTGCACATAGATCTCGTTTTTAGTTGCCGCGAGTTCCTCTTCACGTCGAGTCATTTGTTTTAATTCTTTTCTTTGTTTCTTCCTTGCAATTTTAGTTTGTGGTCTACCCGCCGGATCTCACTTTGTTGGCTCTTCACTTTGTGCTATCCATGGCCGTGTAATTAGTCTTAGTTGGCTCAACAATACTTGTCGGCTAGCCGAGTTGCCACGTGAGTAAGCTTCATAAAATTCTAAAGCCTCCTTTGTATCCCATGGTGATTGTCCAGGAGCTTCGGTAGGGGGAAGGTCGAAAGATAATTGCTTCCAAAAGGATCAATAACATCAATAGGTATCACTACTTCATACTTCACAAGCATATGACGACACGGAAGCCCCAATGAAGACATGTCGGGACAAATACACACATCACCCGGATTTCCGTTAAGCTTCTCATATTGCATTTGTCTCATCATATGTTTTATTGCCCAACGGAGACGTTAAACTCTATTCCTTGGAGCAACTTAGTATGTTCAAGAAATTGAGTCATCCTTTCCATTGAGCTTTTCTCAAAAGCCTTCTTGATCCTATCGATATCGGCCTTAAAGTGTTGCTCCATTGCCTCGGTGACCGTAACCACATTTCCCTGGCCGGACTGGATGAGATCTTTAAATCTCCCATGAGAGGACTCCGCTATACTAGTTGCTTTATTCCCGTAATGTCTATAACGATTTGTCCAAGCACGCAAAAATTTTTCCTTGAACTTATCCAACCAATTATCCCGACAATATGAGACGGCACATGGATACACTTCGTTATATTTGGCAATAAAGTTGTTCAATCTCTTTTCATACATGTCCTCGGTAAAGAGACCAATAAACTTTCTCCCAATCCTTTAGAAATTCCAACCACCTTTTATGATTTTCATAGTGTTCTTTGTCGACTCGCTCTTTAATCTTTCCTCTTTCATTTTCTTCTTCTTCGGGTGATAGTTTCTCTTTGCGAACATCTTCCTCTAGTTGAGCAATCATTCTATTCTTAATATCAGCCTTTGAGGGTTCAAACAAAGCATGACAATGTTTTTCACATTTTCACCTATATGATATGTACAAAGGAAATTTTGTGCATCCTGGGATATACGTCGGATATGGCATTCATTAGTGCGTCAAATTGATCGGTTATGATGACCTTCGAGAACGATTTTCCTCGGAACAATAATTTCAATTGCCGCAATGCCCAATGATAATTGTAATCCCTCTCGTTCTCCGTTAAACACCAAGCCAATGTGAATGTTACCTTGTCCGATGTTTGCCCCACGATGTTGAACAACGGCATGTTGTATTTGTTTGTCTTGTATGTGCAGTCCATCATAAGAACATCACAACACGTATGAGCCAATTGTGAAAGCAAAGGATGCGAAATGAATATTTGAAGCGGCTTGTTGTCCGGACCTCTTTTAATGATACGCGTGTAATTGTGATCCCAAGCTATCTTCTCAAATTCTTGCATAACACTCCTCCCTTCCCATTCCAACCTTCTAATGGTTGCTTGTGCGCTATAAATTGTACTGAGTGAAGAAACGTTGGTCTTATCCTTTTCCTTGAAGGTTCTGAGAATCACTCTTGGTTTGATACATGCTTTGGTCATCATCTTTACATCCTCGAATTGATCAGGTTTTAGCTTCGCAACTAGGGAGTGACCTTCAAAATCATTCGGATCGGGGTGGTTGTGACGGCCAAACCACACCTTACATTCCCATTCTTTTTCTTCTACTTTTGAACCTCTTAGATAGAATACAAGCTTAAAAGGGCAGTCATCCTTCCGCGTAAATCGTCTTGTATACCTTGTTAGTCTTCTTTTCATATACATAACCCTTTCTCTTATGACTATTTTTCTCATTGTATTTTCCACTTCTCTCGCAAACCATCTCAAAACGAACTGATGAACGTTGGGAATTCCTCACTAAGACACACATGTTATTAAGAGACGTTGCTTTTGCCCAAGCAATTGCTTCCTTTTCATATTTTATTCCCTACATAAGGACAACATTATAGAGATTACAAGCAAATCCCAACATAAAATTGTAAACACTAGGTGAGAGTATTGTTTGGTAACATACCCGCGGCATTTTATAGTACTCCGACGTATCCCGATGGAGCGGTTTGGAGTTTGGTTGATCGTTGTAGGTAACAATCTAAGGAATGAATGAAAAGAAACTTGGATTAGTTCAAAACCGGCATTGTCGATAAGTAAAGGAGATCGCCGGGATTAAGAACCGCATAACTGGTAATTGACTCTATATACCGGTATCGAGTTCCTAGATAGTAAGTTGAAAGAACTAAATGCCTAAGATTTAAGTTCAAAATATCATTAGCTTCTGTATGTTATTCATGTAAAACCGGCATCTTCGACATTTAAGTTTCTATGCCGGTATCAAAAACCGGCATAGAATGTCATGTACTAACACTGCCGGTTTGAATATTCCTCAGAATATTCGCTGGTAGGTAAAAAAAATAAATTTGTACCGGCACTCAATCTTGGTTTGAATACCACGCCGGTATGTTCTTGAATACTGGGGGAAATTTAGTGCCGGCATACATATATATATGAATACTATGCCGGTTACATGATACCGGCATAGTATTCAAACCACGAGCATGCCGGTACAAAGGTTTTTTCAGACAGAAATGGCGGTTTCAAAAGAAAAAAATCAAAATTTTGACCTCTTTGAAGCATTACCTGTGTGTTGGGGTTGCTTGTATGCTGAACATGTTTACTTTCTTGAGTTGGTTCTTCACAAAACATTTCATGGTCAAGAAAATAATGATTCAAAGGTGTTGGTTCATCATACAACAATTGTGAGTTGTTATCATTAATCGAAGATTGAAGATATGATTGTTGTTGTAATTGAGCTAAAGATTCAAATAGCAATGCAAGTCTCTCATCACAATCATCTTCCATTTTCAAAAAAAAAAATTCTACTCAAAATTTTTTTCCCTTTAAACTAACACACACAAATTCAAATAAACATAAACACAAATTATATCCCCAAATCATTAATATTTTACTAATCATCATTAGTAACTAATCCCGATTAGTGAGGGTTAAATTAGGAATTAAAATTTTATTTAGATAAGGGGTAACCCAAACTAGATATTTGGATCCCTATTTTGTCATTTAGTCATATCCCCCAATTAGTTTTCATATCCCCCAATTGCGCGTTCATTTTTTAAACCTGTGTTTTCTTTCTTTATTTTGATTTCACTTTTCACACTGAGATTACAACCACTTCGCATCTTTAAACCAAAAGCTATAACTTCGATTGGAAGTTTGGTCTCAGCAATAGTGGGATTGTAAGTGCAACAATTCTTTCATTTAGGGATGGTGGTTGCAGTTAAGTCAATCTTGAACGACTTTGGTAGTGTCTTTTTTCTCTTTTCTTTTGTTGTAGGATACTTCAAGTAGACTGCTAGATCAATAAAATTACTTGATTAAATAAAATTCTAAGTTAAACAATCTTTATGTATATGCTATTAAAACCACGGCCAGATGCAACTCAATTGCATTATTTTCTAATGTTAAAGTGAACCCACAACCAGATGAAAAGAATGACGTGGGCACCGTAGTTGAAGTAAATCTGGAGTAGATGCCAAACTAGTTGCTAAAGAAACGACTTATTCATAACGTATTAACCCTATTTGGATTGCTATAGCAAGCATGGAAATTTTGTTATGTTTTACAATCAAGCCTTGAAAATTTTGCTAAAGTTGTTTATTGTAGGAAATTTTATACCAATTTTTTATCGGTATGTGTTTACGATTTCCGGATTTGCTTACATTAAAGTTGTTTTAAGGATATGCCTGCATGGGTACTGGAATCCACCTCATCTACCACGGGTTCGCTGCCAAGTTTGTTTACATTAATTTGAAGCATTTCGAATCTGCGTTTCACAGTACGAAGAGAAAGATATGCTGCTATTTAAAAATCTGTATGTGTGATCGCAAATTTAAAATCATAGGAAAACTGAGTGAAAAGGTTACAAATTTACTTTGCAAGTTCACTACTGTCCCAAAGTACGAAAATCCCCTAAATGGGGGATACGTACGGTAACATCTAGGATGACTTTTTAGTGTAACTTGGAACCACTGGGATGATATCAGTCATATCCAACATTGATGCACAACCGCATGCAAATCTTGCTAAAGTTAATAGCATATTAGCACGTCATGTAAAGCCTCTCTCGCTATTTCTCTGTCTCTGTGCGTTAGGAGTCATTAACTCGGGTATTGATTGTTGGTTAACTTGAAATTGTAGGTAAGTTGTAATTGTTCGATGGGAAATGAGAGCAGGAACCCTCCTAGACGAAATGGTCATGAAGGGCTAGGAACTGAACCATGTAAAGGTAAAGTTTACATACCAAAAATAATAATAAAAAATTATTAGTCTTTGCAATTTTTTTTTAAAAAAATTCTGAAAGCATCCTTACTTACCCCTAGATCCAATCTAGATAATCTCTTTAAAAATAAAAGAAAAAGAAAACCAATGTTCGTCTAGGGATACAATTATAAGGTTTAATTTCGAGTAGCGTAATATATGTACACACATGCCTACAAAGCAAATTAGTAGTAAGAGTAAGAATAAATCGGAATTAAACTGATTGAGTATCATGCATGTCCATTACGTCTTCGATATTGAATGTGCAGATAGGAATCTCAAACGGGTGTTCCAAGCTCTTAATTCATTAGTGGGACCGAAATTTTTGAAGTTTGTTAGTTTATACTTTCTTGATCACCTACTTCATTCAAATAATGTAGAGTGCTCGCATGCTCTTTGATTTGGATTTTAGGAGTCATTAACGCACTTAATTCAGAAACTTTACTTGAATTGTTAGTCTAAACGAACTTTTTTTTTTTGATACACGATAGCAGCCTAAACGAACTTAATATTGCATATTAGCACTTTGAACATTGTGTTGCATAGAGACACCACGGTATGGTTACCGGGAAAATTGGTTAGTAAAATCCTTTTTGTTCCAATTGCATGAAATAAAATCTATACATGTTTTTCCACTTAGGAGGGTCTTTAGCTAATGCTACGAATATCGGTTCGAACAACTACCCAAGTATTTGCCTCAGATAGTCATTTGAATGCAAACCTTGCTTTGCTCAAACTTTGGATATCTTTGCAGGACTAGATATCCTGGAGCCTTAGATAACTTCAAGATGTGGTGGTGTTGTGGTATATGGTGAATTATGAGATGGGAACTTGTTGTTAAAGGTTGATGGCAGAATAATGATAAAAATCCAAATGTAGTATTGATGTTGTTTTAAGTTAATGGCGTAATTTAAGTGTTGATGCAGGGGTATTCAACGTTTGTGCTTCTGGTGCTTTGGGCACCATTTTGTGGGGTGATATGTGGTATAATTGACCTCAAGTATTTTTTATTTTTTTTGATCTTTTTGATCTCGCTTTGTGTATTTATTCTGGCCAAGTGGATTCCTGGAGGGTAAACTGTCTCAAACAAAACTACCCCGACCCAATATAAATCTCTTAGTTTTTTTTTTTTGTGAACGTTTGTATATTTGATTATACTGCTTAGTAAGATTAACATTGATCAATTTTGTTGAGATAATGTTAACACAATCCAAACTAAGACAACGCTAAGTGTATCTAAAAAAAATTCAGGGCAATGATTTAAGAGAAACATGTAAACCCGGTGAGGTGCATCATATGATTATAATTAACATTGCATCATCAATGTTTCAATCTTAAGACACTCAAATTTTATTTTAAATTTACTGATTATGTGTCCATCTGCATTTTATAACCCATAATTCCAAAAACTCAAGTACGTATCTGTAATGTCTGAGTCCTTTCGAAAACCCAAAACAATGGAAATCCAGAAACTTAAGTAACCTATCTGTAGAGTTTGAATCCTTTCTAAAGCAATGAGAATCGATCAATGAGAATCTAGAAACTCAACCACCAACCCCGGCGGTTAAGGTATTAGTTTTAGATGTAATGCCAAAACACGTCATCATGTGCCACTAAATGTATTGTGTGTTGAAATTGCTATCTATATCATGGACAAGACATGTATGATGAATATTCTAAATGACGATTCCTCATGTATGTAAGTTATTCAGTTAGTATTACGAACTAAGCATGCATTTTAGATTGTATAGAGTTTCATGGATAGGGTGTCCATTCTCACAGATTAGGGGCTTGATGTGTGTGGTTAAGAATCCCATTGATTGGCATAAGGTAATTTTTGTGTAGACGATACTATCAATTGTTTACTTAAATCCATTATATCATTTGAATGGTCTGTAATCAAAACATATTAGAACATGAAAGCTGAATCAATACATTCAATGTGAAATTGTTTTGAAAATATTTAAAGAGATGTAGGTGGATTTGGAAAATGTGGTGGTAACTTACGAGGAAATAAAAGACACTGAGGACGAGGTAGGTAAAGTGGAAGGATATAATCTCCAATTTATCTTGCGATAATTTAAAAGGACTAAAAGGATTTCTTAATCTCCAACCATTGAAACAGTGCGTAAATGGTGAATAATTTGGTTCTAACCGTTAATCTACTTACTAAATGATAATTGGCGCTTTCATAATACAATGCAGTTGTAAATTGGAACCGCTTTTTGGGCTGTGAATAATTTGGTTCAAACAGTTTATCTACTAAATGATATATGGTGTTTTCATTATACACCTATGAGTTGTTAATGGGACCCTTTCTGACGGAAGCACTTCATATGCTTTGCACTATTTAAAGTTGGCAATCTATTTTATATTAATATCACGATTTTTGTTAGTTTCTCTAATATCAGATATCGTTACCTATATAATGAGTGTGATTTTTCATTTAACTATAAGAAGTTGGATCCTGGAAGATCAGTTGAGTTGGTCCATTGATTCTTAACGCAAATATAGGATTTTCGAAGAAAGATATACCAATGCAATTTCTTGATTATATCTTCTTTGACGGGAAGCACTTTATAAGTTGTGCACTATTTAGAGTTGGCAATCTATTTTATATGAATATCGTTTTTTAGTGTTTCCAATATAAGATATCGATACAACCGTAGCAAGTGTGATTTTTCATTTAACCAATAGTACTAATATTGACAATGTAATGAACTACTTAATGATTTAAGCTTTGTATAAATTTTCAAAATTATTTTCAGGATTTTTAATCTCCAACAATTTAAACAGTGCATGAATGGTGAATAATTGGTTCAAACTGTTAATCTTCTAAATGATAATTGGTGCTTTCATAATACAATGCAGTTGTTAATTGGGACCGCTTCTTGGACGGGTGAGTAATTTGGTTCCAACAGTTAATCTACTAAATCATAATTGGTGTTTTCATTATACACTGCAGTTGTTAATTGGGACCCTTTCTTGGACGGGAAGCACTTCATATGCTTTGCACTATTTAGAGTTGGTAATCTATTTTACATTAATATCATGATTTTTGTTAGTTTCTCTAAAATCAGATATCAGTAGCTAAATAATGAGTGTGATTTTTCATTTAACTATAAGAAGTTGGAGCCGGAAGAGCGGTTGAGTTGGTCCATTGATTCTTATGCAAATATAAGATTTTCAAGAAAGACATATCGGCAGCATTTTCTTGATTATATCTTCTTTGACTGGAAGCACTTCATAAGTTGTGCACTATTTATAGTCGGCAATCTATTTTATATTATATTTTTTTCGTTCCTTCAATATCAAATATCGATACAATTTGTATAACAAGCGTGATTTTTCATTTAACCAATAATACTAATATTCACAATGTAATGAACTACTTAATGATTTCAAAGGTTCGAGTAATTTTTCAAAATATTTTCATTAAAATGATTTCTTAATCTCCAACAATTTAAACAATGCGTTATTGGTGAATAATTTGGTTCCAACTATTAATCTAATAAATGATAATTGGCGCTTCATAATACAATGTAATTGTTAATTGGGACCGTTTCTTGGACTGGTTAATAATTTGGTTCCAAAAGTTAATCTACTAAATGATAATTGGTGTTTTGATTATACACTGCAGTTGTTAATTGGGACCCCTTCTTGGATGGAAAGCACTTCATATGCTTTGCACTATTTAGAGTTGGCAATCTATTTTATATTAATATTATGATCTTTGTTAATTTGTCTAATATCAGATATCAATACATGTATAATGAGTTTGATTTTCATTTAACCATAAGAGTTAGAGTCCAAAGATCGGTTGAGTTGGTTCATTGATTCTTTACGCAAATATAAGATTTTCGAAGAAAGATATATCGTGCATTTTCTTGATTATATGTTCTTTGACGGAAGCACTTCATATATTGTGCACTATTTAAAGTTGGCAACCTATTTTATATGAACATCGTTCTTTTTAGTGTCTCCAATATCGTGGGATCGATATAATCGTATAACAAGTATGATTCTTATTTTATTTTATTTGTAGAATTGATTATTGTTTTGTTAGATTGCTTGAAATTAGTTTTCAAAACTATGTGAGATGTTTAGATTATAATAGGATTATACATTTGATTATTAGAAAGTTTTAATCATTAATTGTCAATCTGTTGGATAGGAATTCTATATAGGTTATAAAAACTTATTGGGATGGGTGCGGGCGAAGCCCGCCTCAAAGGGGACATGACCAATGGTGTAAGAAATTCCAAAGAATCCCAAAAGCGTAGCACGGGTTTCAAACTAGTGAGATATAATAGATTATTTTCTAGAATTCAAAGTGGCGAATGTCACGATAGAAATAATCTATTGTAGAATCGAGATATGAGATAGTTGAAACATCATACTGTTACGAAGGTGCATAGTCGGGGAACAATCGTGAAAGCGTTGTTAACGTCCAATGCGTTTAGCCCCCTCAACAAACAATTATGTAGAGAGCCGCCTCGAGCTATACACGGTCTCTCTATATAGTCGAGGGAACAACAAGTATCACCGACGTCCTCAAGGCATTAAGCCCTCTCGACAAACAATTATGTAGGTGGACCGCCCAATCTTTCTTCTATGTAGAGAGGAGTCTCTATGTAGTCAGGGAACAACGAGTATCGCCGACATCCTGAAGGCGTTAAGCCCTCTCAACAAACGATTATGTAGGAGGACCGCCCAATCATGTTATTCTACATAGAGGTCATGATGAAATGCGCAGCATCGAACGCTCAACTAGTGGGAGGCCTTTCGAGAACACTACACCAAATTCCTGGAATCGTAACAGGCATTCGTAACGGCTTATGAGCCGTTACAAATTTCCCGTTACAAAAGGCGTTACAAAAAATTCGTAAACGAGGCTTAAGCGGTTACTAAATTTTTAAAAATTCGTAACAGAGCTAAGCCGTTACGAATTTTTTTATAGGCGTGCCACTCGCACGCTTGGTCACACTTGTGTCGTCACACCTTGGGTATGTGCGTGTGCCACTCACACGCCTAGCATTATATTTCCACCCACGATTAGTTATACGAGAGGATATTTCCTCCCACGAGTGTGCCATTCACATGCGTGAATTCTATGGATAAGCCAAAGCAGAAATCGAGTTTGATTTTCATTTTCATTTTCTCTTCTGCACTTCTTTTCTCTCCTCTCAGGCGATTTTTCTAGGGTTCATCATCAAGTTTCATCACGATTAGATTGTTTTAGCCAAGAAACATCATAGAAAACTCTTTAATCTTTTCAACACCTTTCAATCATCGATCTATGTAAGTCTTAATCGTTAGAAGTTTTTCGATTTTTAGGGTTTCATCTTTTTTTTAATCGATCTGTTTTAGGGCTTGATTCATCTTTATCTTCCAGTTTTTCATCGATCTGTGTAAGTGTTAATCGTTAGAGTTATGTTTTGTTAATCTTCTTCATATAAATCTAATTCTATTTTTTTTTCTAATTTCTTGTTAGGGTTTGAAGAATTTTTGAAGAGTTGAAGATTGAAGAATTTTGAAGACTTAGAAGGTATAAGTTTGAAACATTGAACTGATTTTAGGGTTTTATGTTAATTTCAAATTTTCTATTTTTTTTACTTTGTAACCTAATTTCTAGTTTGTAATCTAATTTCAATAAGTTCTAATTTATAAGTTTTGTGCTTTGATTGACATCATTAGCTTCACTTGTCGGTTCTAGTTTTTGATCCACTAGTCTTGTGTAAAGATGCATTAATACATCGGACATGGTGTAGTTTTTTTGCCTTAGAAGCATACTAAGTTGAGTAGGCAGAGTGCTACCGATAAAGTCTTATATAATCTTGGAAGGTTTGATGAGAGCTAGATAAACTTGGACCTAGCTATTTGTGTAACAACAGCGTGTGTGGGTATGTGCGGGCGTAGTTGATTAGTGTGTGTTGTTGTGACATATGATTCAAAGTCGATGCATTTTAAAAGTTTGGCTAATGTTGTTCTATATCTTGGTCTTTGCGGAGCGAGGAGAGGATCCTTTTGGCAAGAGACAAACAGAAAAGAAGCACCTACGAATCTGTTAAGGTAGTAACCTAAATTCCAGTTTGTATGTTCTATAAATATGCTCATCATGATTTGAACTTTAGTTTCATTTTAAGGTAGTTTTTTTTTAAGTTTAAATGAACTAAAGTTATGAAGTTTTGTTTTTATATTGACTGGATTCTAAGTGAGCATGATGATAACCTGTCCTAGTGGTGATTTACAAAAGCTACTTGTAGCTCATTCTCTTTCTTTGAGGGGATGTTTATGTCGCTAACTTGCAGGGGTTCGGCAACCTGTACCACTAGGACTAAGTTATTTTATTTTGTATGTTAAGTTGTGTATAAACGAGTCTGGTTTTATGTACTCTGTGAGCATGATGATAACTTAGTCCTAGTGGTGATTTACAAAAGCTACTTGTAGCTCATTCTCTCTTCTTTGAGGGGATGTTTATGTCGCTAACTTGCAGGGCTTCGGCACCCCTGTACCACTAGGACTAAGTTATTTTATTTTGTATGTTAAGTTGTGTATAAACGATCTGGTTTTATGTACTGTGAGCATGATGATAACAGTCCTAGTGGTTATTCGCAAAAGCTACTTGTAGCTCATTCACTCTTCTTTGAGGGGATGTTTTACGTCGCTAACTTGCAGGGCTTCGGCAACCTGTACCACTAGGACTAAGTTATTTTATTTTGTATGTTAAGTTGTGTATAAACGAGTCTGGGTTTATGTACTCTGGGAGCATGATGATAACAGTCCTAGTGGTTATTCGCAAAAGCTACTTGTAGCTCATTCTCTTTCTTTGAGGGGATGTTTCTACGTCGCTAACTTGCGGGGCTTGGCAACCCCGCACCACTAGGACTAAGTTATTTTATTTTGTATGTTAAGTTGTGTATAAACGAAGTGCAGTTTTATGTACTCTTTTGTGAGCATGATGATAATAAATCCTAGTGGTTATTCGCAAAAGCTACTTGTAGCTCATTATTCTTCTTTTGAGGGGATGTTTACTGTAAGCTAACTTGCGATTTCTAACCCTGCACCACTAGGACTAAGTTATTTTATTTTGTATGTTAAGTTGTGTATAAACGAAATCTGTTTTATGTACCTGTGAGCATGATGATAACAGTCCTAGTGGTTATTCGCAAAAGCTACTTGTAGCTCATTCTCTTCTTTGAGGGGATGTTTCTAAGCTAACCTCATGGGTTTCGGCAACCCTACCACTAGGACTAAGTGATTTTATTTGATTCTTTTAAATATCAATTTTGAAGGGTAATATGTCATCTGAAGTGATCAAGAAATGGTTGAAGTGTCCTCGTAAGTCTTTAGAATTCAGACAAGGTGTGAAGTCATTCATAGAGTTTGCCAAGAATAATGGTGGTGGGAGTCATTTATTTTCATGCCCTTGTCGTCGTTGTATGAATGGTAAAGGCTTAGTTGCACTGAGTGAGATCTCATTGCATTTGCTCAAACATGGTATGCATGAGGTGTACACATTACGGCGCTATCATGGGGAAAGTTCGGTACAAGCAAGACAATTAACACATAAGGATAATATTATAACTGAATGTGTAGCAGATAATGATGATGTTACAGCAGGTTTGAATGAGAATATTACCACAGATGTGGATGAGAATGTTAGGGAAGGGATGGATGAGAATGTAGAAGTAGGTGTTGATGAGAATGTTACAACAGGTGTTGATGAGAATGTTACATCAGGGTTGGATGAGAATGTTGGAACCAGCAGGTGTAGTCAGAAAAAGAGATCAGCGGCTGAGAAGGCAAGAGAACCATTATATCCTTCATGTCCTAATGGAAAGTCGCAATGTACGCTGCGATAATGATGAACAACATAAAACTCGCATGGAATTTCCGTAGACAATGGTGTTATTCTTTGCAATATTAGAATTGATGAAAGAGTTGCTTCCCAGAAGGTAACACCTGCCATGTAAGTATCCGGGATATCAAGAAGATTATTAAAGAGCTGGGGATGGATTATGTGACTTATGATGCTTGTGTAAATGACCGTATACTTTATTGGAAGGATAATAGTTCATTGGTGAAGTGTCTGTATGTCAAGAACCTCGGTACGTAAGAGTTTTTAATGATGAGAGAAAACTTACACAAGTTGCGCAAAAGACTTTAAGGCATTTTCCGATAATTGCAAGGCTGAAAGACTTTATAGTATACCATGGATAGCAGAGGCAATGCTTTGGCATTCTAGAGCACAAGAGATGTTAATGTCATGCATCATCCAGTGGATTCTATGTACTGAGGTGTGCGGATAATTTACATCCCGAATTTGCTAAGGAAGCACGGAATGTTACTCTTGGGATAGCAACGACGGTTTTAATCCAAATGGATGCTTTGGTCTCAATTACAGTCAGTGTTGGCGGTGATACTGTGTCCGTACAACCTTCCTCCTTCGATGTGTATGAGCGCGAATTTTCCATGTTATGTTTGTTGATATCAGTCCGAGAGCACCGGTAAAGATATTGATGTTTACTTACAGCCATTGATAGAGGAGTTGAAAGAGTTATGGAATGATGGTGTTATGACATTCGACAGCTTCACGAACTCTGATTTTCTTTTGAAGGAAAGGTTGTTATGGGCCATTCATGATTTTCCGGCATTGGGTACGCTAGATGGATGTGTGACTCATGGGTATTATGCGTGTCCCAACGTGGTGAAGAAACAGCTTTGAGTGGTGGCTGCCGTATAGTAAGAAGATATGTTATATGGGACACCGAAGATGGCTGCCATCCCAACACAAGTACAGATTTGACAAAACAAATTTCAAAGTGGAGGGTAGAAGATGGTAAAGCTCCATGGCCACTAACGGGATTGCAAGTTCAAGAGATTGTGAAAGTTATGAAAAGTAAAAACGGGGTAAGGGTAAACCACCAGCAAAGAAACGTAAAAGAGGAGCGAGAGGAGGATAGTTTGCAACAGGGTATCGATGAAGATATTTCGACAACTCTCTATTTTCTCTAAGGTCCATACTTCATGATTTGCCGAATTGGGGATCGAACGCATGATCCGTCATTGTACGGATGTTATGCATACGAGAAAAGAACATAATCGAGGCATATTGTTAACACTCTCATGGGTAATAGTAAGTCAAAAGATGGTGTAAATGCACGTAAAGATATGGAATCTATGGGTATTAAAAAGCGGTTATGGGTGAAAGAGGATAGTGCAAAACGGTAAAACAACAATGGAAGATGGATCGTTTGCCTTAACTAAAGATGAAAAAGTATCTTTTTGTACAAAGGTCAAGAACTTAAGAGTGCCTTCTAGCTTCATTTCCAATCTTCGAATAACGTGAGCATTAGTCCACCGGAGTCAAGAATTTCAAGTCACCCGATTACCATGTAATGATGCAATCTCTGTTTCCATTGCTAGTTCATCACCGCGACTTCATTACCTAAAGATCTCATGAAGTTTCTCTTCTCCGTATTAGTATATTTTTCAACATTTTGTGCGCAAAGGTTATCAACGAGATGAACTTCTACAAGCGAAAGCTAGTCCGGTGGAAGCAATGTGCGTAATGGAAAAGTATTTTCCTCCATCTTTTTTTGTTATTAGTATCCACTGATGATTCATCGGCCGATGAAGCTTTAATCTGGGTCCGGTCAGTTTAGGTGGATGTACCCTTTGAGAGGTAAATACAACCCCTTTGTTGTTTAATTTTTAAGTTGAGAATTACTATTATTGAACTATTAATCATCCTTGAGGATCTGTTAACTTTTCTTGTAGGTTAATGAAAGGTTTTAAAGTTGGTGCGCAATAAAAGGTACATTGAGGGGTGCATTGCAAGAGGGTATGCGCTGCGAGAAGCTAGCTTATACCTTATGGAGGACATGTCGGATGATGGTGGTGGTACTCATAAACATACTCGGCGGGCTTTTTGGATGATGACTATGATGGTGCCGATGAGATGCCTCTTAGTTACGGAATGAGTATTACTCAATCGAGCACAATTTGAACAATGCCGCAACTGGATCCTATCTAAGTATGTTGGAATAGATAATCGGCAAAGGTAACTTTTACTTAACTCTTTTATGTTTATTCAAGTCCGAATTTTGTTTAGTCCTCCTCAAAAATGAAAATATTACAAATTAGAGGGATGTAGCATGATGGTGACTTAGTGCATTTTAGTAGAATGTTTTTGTTAGTTAACATTGAGTTACTTGTCTCGATTATTATGTTTGCATCATCCGATAGTCTTTGAATTGGTATTGTGGCTTGTAGGAAGTATGATTCTTATGTTAACGGTGACACGTCTAATGGTCAGACCTCAAAGAGTTTTCATCTATGGTTGCGCGATGAGGTACTGTGTTACCCTAAAGCTTTTAGTAGTGGTTTGAATACAACTTGTTATGGTTTTAGTTGTGATACCGACTCTGCCATGTCAGATAACGATTATTAAAAGCCAAAGAAACTGATTCAACACTATGGAGACTCGTGCAAGGACCACTCTTCAAGGCACAATCATATAAGAAATACCAAGTAAATGGGTTTACTTTTAGTAAACAAGAATCAAAGGTGAAGAATGTATCACGGATTAGCGGTGTGTCAATGAAAGTCATTACAAGATCGCATGCGAAGTCGGTAGAGGAAGTCAAATAACTTATTACGGGGTCATTAAAGATATAATCAACTTGAACTATTTGGAATTTGAAGAAACTGCTTTTTACTGTGATTGGGTTAGTGTTGGAGATAAGAATGCTTGCAAAGTTGGTGCAGTTTCAAAGGTTGTAAAGGTCAACTTGTCGAAAATGAAAAGCATAAATAGAGTGGTGGATGAGCCGTTTATCCTTGCATCCGGCTACTCAAGTGTTCTACTCAAAGGATCTTACTGAAGAGGGATGGTCTGGTGTTGCACTCACGACAGGGTTAACGTCTTCGAGAGATAAATTTGAAGTTCCTACATCTTTTCGGTCGATTCTTCGACAATGAGAATTTGAAAAAGTCAGCTCATTACCGATTCATTTTGAACTCGAAACATTTGCGATATGTTTTACCTTACCCAATAATATATACAATGACGCCGCTTTTTAGCTCTTTTTTCGTGAATTGTTTGGTTTTATTTGTTTGATCACTTATTTTTGAGGTGTTAGGTAGCTTTCTTTTGTTAACGTGGATGCTCTCTTTTAGCTCATTTAGTTTTCCCTATTTTGATGTTTGAATTTCACAGGGTATGGCAGCAAAGAGAGGTCAATGAATATGGACAAACAGTTTCGAGGTGAACGTAACAACATTAGGTCACCGAAGAGGCGCCTTGGCTCGTACACATGTGCCTATTTCATATAAAAGTCGGGATGTTGTTGATGCAAAGTATAAGGATGATATTTGGAAAACCCCGAAGGTACAATACTTACCCGAGACATGATTTTTCTTCACTCGTCATTTAACTTCTTTTATCGTTATTGCAAATAAGTAAGGCATTAATTTGTTCTATCTTTCCAGTTGAATATGATGTACCCGAGACATCAAAGGAAAATATTCTAAGGCTCTGGTTCCGGTCCATGGAGGAGATTGAAGAGTGAGTTACGCCATGCCTACTATGACCCTGTCCCTACTCATGAAGAAAGGATTCTAAATGTTCCACCAAATGTCAAAGAAGAGGATTGGATAAAATTTTGCGAAAATGAAAGAGAAGAAAAGGCAAAGCAAAGTAGAATCGAGCATAAGAGGAAAAGACAACAATATGGCTACACACATTGTAGTGGTCGCAAATCTCATGCTATGGTGAGAGTCGAACTGAGTACGTATATTCGCAACTTACAACTTTTTATATTCACAACTTAGTCAGTAACTCAATTATATTCACAATTTGCCTCAACATCCTTATGGAAAACTATATGATTTTACATTGTATTTGTAAATTTAGGAGGCCGCAAATCCCGATGCGGTGATAACTCCCGAGGATGTGTGGTTAAACCTCATACACAAGAAGGTGGTTCTATTTTACCTAGCGGTGCCATTCATTTGTGAGTCGGTTTACTTTTCAGTTATTTCAACTCTTTTAAAAACATGTACTAGATATTTAAGATATTAGAATTTAGTTGGTTGTTATGCTCGACACTACGAGAAGCTCAAGAAGGCCCAAGATGAGATCAAAGAAAAACAGGATGCGGGTCTTCCAACAGAAGAACCTAGTGCAATGACTAAAGCTTTTGGGGCGATTCTAGAGGACGGGTTCGTTCTGTTGGTCCTATATCTCGTACGCAAATCAATCTTTCTGCTCCAGGCTACACAAGGTAAATGAACCGAAAGCGAAGGAGGGGGTCTTGGTGGGATGGTGGAACAAATAGGTGGCAAGGTCGTGTTCGATTGATGGCTTTGTGAAGTTGTGTGGTGTAGTGGAAGAAATCAAATCATAATTCCAGAAGTTGGCTCAAACGTTCCCAGCACCTCAAGAGTTGTAGCCTCGCATACTCCATGCAATGTTTCTGCTTCACCTCAAACAGGTTCACATGCTGCAACAAGTTCACCTGTTGGGAATACTGTATCACCAGCTGCGACAAGTTCACCTGCTGGGAATTCTGCATCACCAGCTTCATCAAGAGCACGTGGTGGACCGCTTTATTCGTTGTTGAACTTCGAGAATGAAGTAGTTGCATTCGTGAGCTCTCTTGGTGCTTTAGCGAGATCGGTTTCACGGAGATCTTATACCTATACATCTTGCCAAGGTATGTATCGATGATATTCTCATGCCGTATGCAATCACCTGCGAAAGCTAACAAGTATGCGACCACCTTCGGAGATGTCGGAATCGGAGGATATGTGCTTCATCCAAAGATGTGCCTCTCAAGCAAAGACACGAGTCCCTTTCTTTTGAGCTAATCAATCTCGGCCTTTTTGAGCATCGCCTAATATCTGCCTTGACTTATACGAGATCTTTTTGTTATACTTGCGAGTTCAAACTTTTGTACGTATCTTGGTCGATGCGCATACTCCTAGGATCTTTTTTTGATTTTTTGGCAGTTCACACTTTTGTACGTATAAATCGATGCGCATACTCTTATGCGGTATGTGCATAAAAAGAGCTTTACTTGAAGCAACTTTTTTGGTCCAATGTAACTTTTTTATATATGTGAACACAAACCGGCTTATGAATGGATATTTTCTTTCGCTTCATCATTTTTTTTTGATATATATGTAGGTGGTTTTGTTATGTTATATGTAAATGCACAGGGGACTTCACACAAGGTCGATTGAAGCGGTAGTAACCAAATCGGGAAATATCAATCCACAGTAAGTACTTCACTTGGTTATTATACTTAAACTATTAAGTTTAAATTTGTGGCTTTGACACTCGGTTTATACTTGCAGGTATTGCGCGGTGGGAAGAATCAACGTCCTCGGTTGTGTTGATAACTCTCGGGCTAAACGTTCCGTAATCATCGAACTCTCTCGAAGGTGAATCTCATTCTTCTTCAATTTCATTTTTCATGGAGATTTCATCCATTAAACTTCTTCATGGATTTTGAAATTAATTTCTCGGTGTGATTTTTTTGGGAAATGTATGTGTAGGTTAAGACATGAGGTCCAGTTGAAGGATTACATTGTCATCAAGATTGTTATCTTGCTCATCAACGTTTGGCTATTGTAGATCCACCTTCCGGTGATCAACCTCTTTACAATGAAGACAAATCTATCGTCGTCACGGTATATCTATCTATATCTTCCGAAACTTATCATATCCATTTTTGATTATTACTCTATTCTCGTAATTTGAATGACGACGAGACTTATTTGAAATTGATATTGTTGTTAAGTTATTTTGAGTGTTGATTCGACTTTGAAACACTTACATAGTTCTGCTATCTAGGTTAACGGGAGATTTATAACCATGAAGAATTGAGGGCAAAGTTGAAGAATCATAAATTGAACCTAAGTGATTATCGATTATTGCTCATCTTGTAAGTATTTGTTCGGAGTTTTGATTTGCTCATTCCTGGGGACTGTTAGAATTTCTATGAACTGATACTTAGTATCCCCTAGTATTTCATACTTAACAAAAATTTTGATACTTAGAAGAATTTAAGTTCTTTTTTTGTATTAAGCTATTTGAATGTGATAAGAATTGATTGAATGTGAGATGAATTTGATTGAAGAAAATATTGTTGATTGTGGAGGATGAAATGAAAGGTGTATCCGGTAGTTTTTTGGAATTAAGGCTATTTCCCATAGAAATGAATCTGCCGGCCAGCTTTGATTGACAGTCAAAATTGGTCAAGATCTGGAAACCAATTTTGACCAGTCAAATTGACCAGCGATAATTTTTTTGTTACAAAAAAAGTTCATGAATTGACCCTGAAATTTTTACAACATACCCGTTACAAAAAAATTAAATAATTCGCCCCGAAATTTGTTACCACGTAGCAAATTTGTAACGACCCTCACCATTACAACAACCTGTTAAAAAAGAAATTAAATATTACAAATGTTACCACGTGGCAAATTTGTGTGACTCAAGTCACATTACGAGGGCCGTTAAAATAATTCGTAACGCCACAAAGCCGTTACAAAAAAAATGTAACACCCACTTTTGCAACAGGCGAGGGCCGTTACAACCCGTTTTTGTAACGGCCTGGTTCTGTTTCTAATCCCAGAATTTGGTGTAGTGGAATCATATTCATCATGGCTCTGAGAGGAACTCGATCAGAGATCGTGAAACGGTTCACGGATCGTAAAATATGAATCGTCACATGCGTTCCTGAAGCCGGGTCAGAAACATGCGGTATCATGATTTTACGATTTTGACCTTTGTCGAAAATCCACCATCAACCTTCTGTTATGCAATTTCAAGATTCCGCCTCCTGCCAAAAAAAAAAGACATTCTGCCTATCGCCCAAAACCCCCCATCCCCCTGCAGACTTATCATTCACTCGATTTCACACGCTTACTATGTTATTTACAAAAGATTTAGTGTCAATTCCGTGTCCATTAATAATATTCTTGTGAGGAAAATTGGTTCTTTACACAATGCAATATTATCTACGACAAAACATCTATCATCATGACCTATAAAAACATATCACCGGGTTATTCAACTTTGTGCACCCCTCCAAACCGGGGTGCACGTTCCGCCTCTCTAATTGGGAGATTTTTCGGCCGAAACCACGTCCAAAACCAGATACGTATTATTGATTTTCACATATTTCATTCCAAATTACGATGTGAGATTTTCTCTCCACTCTCTCTCACTTGGTTGTTTAATTATTTTACTTTCTGCATCTCTTCTTCTTCAGTTAAAATGATCGAGCATCTATATATACATCAACAAGTGTAATTGAATTTCTTATCTCACCTTTTTCTTCCGATCACTAGTTTTTTTTTTTTTTTTTTTTGAAGCATAGGATCACTAGTTATATAAACTGAATATATACCCAGCATCACTTTTATTTTAGTTTTTTGATGCAAAGAAAAGAGAGATTTTTTTTGCAGAGTTCAATTACAAGCTCCAAAAGAGTCCATGAAAAGTTATTGCTGAGTTTAGTTACAAGCTCCAAAAGAGTCCACGAGAAGTGGACATGAAAGAGGAAAACTAGAAAAAAAAATTAAAACAGATTGAAAAAAGTTGCACCATAGTTAAAAACGCATTAGCCGAAATCCAATTTTCTTTCTCTTGAGGTCGCAATCGCTCATGAAATAACCATTAACCAAATACCAATACTCAAATTATGAGAAGATGTTTCACCCATTGAATTATGTTGAATTTAACGTGGTATGGTATTGACCGATTATCACGATGAAAATTGAAAAAATATATCTCCAAACTCGTCTTGCATATACACAGTTCAAAAGAAAATGATCAATAGCTTATTCTTTTATAGAACACATCAAGCATTAATATCTTTGAGCAAGAAGATTTCTTTATGTACGTTATATTGCTCTTTCTAGTGAAATCGACTTGGATACTCTTTGTGTTTTGAACATTGATGTTACAGAATCAAGGAATAATGTAAATTTTGATTTTAGACATCATCCTGCAAGATGAACACATCCGAATATGCTGATGATAAGCTCCACGTTATTATTCTACTTAGGTCATAATGAAAGAAGAGAGAGGGAATATTTTTAGTGTATGGAAAATTGCGTTTAGTATTTTTGTTAATAAATAAAATCTAGAATATCTGGTTTTTGGCCGAAAAATCTCCCAATTAGAGAGGCCGGAACGTGCACCCCAGTTTTAGAGGGGTGCACAAAGTTGGACTCCCCAGAAAATACCGCCCTTAAGGCCTCTTCCTATGCACATGCCAAAACATGGTATTTGGCATATATGCACCCACTATGGGTATGCCAAATCGCCAAACTCATATGCCAATATGTTATTTCGCATATATGCATACACGACGAGTTTCCAACGAGCGATAGAGTCTTCATCGCTCGATGGTCACACCTGCTCGTTCGATGGTCATTTAATCGACAGCGACAGTCAAGCTGTCGCTCGGTACTTTGATAATCGCTCATCAGATCTTCATCCAACGGCTAATATTTCCCCCTACCGGATTTCAACCAATTCCAACCCAACTTCAAATTCATTTCACCATGCATAGTGCATAACCGAAGTGGATTTGACTACGAGGAAATAACATGGATCATGATAGTTAAGGTGAAATCATCTTAAGGTGAATTTTTCTTTTTTTATTGGTCTAATTCGCTACTATGAAGGTGAATTTTTAGTGAAATGTAAATCGGTTTTAATCAAAATTAATTTAAAAGATAATTTCCATTAATCTAAAAACAAAATTACATTTCACATTCGCTACTCATTTCCTTGTCCGTTTCCTCCCGGACCAAAGATCCAATTGCCCGCATTTTCTCGGATCCATAGAGTTGTTCAACAAACTAGTTAAGGTGCTTAGGTTTGAGACCGACTTGGTGGTTGAGTCTCATCGAATCACCATAACCTTGATAAGCAATGGGAGTACGGGGTATGGGAACATTATACAAATCTTGAAATACGTGTGGTTGATATTGTTCTTTGGAATGGTTGAAATGTCAATGAGGTTGAGGCAATTGGAGTATCTGATTTGTTTGCCTAACTACTTCCATGTTCACACCACCACCGGAGTCGGTATGTCGGTTTGTGAATGACTAAACATACGTGTAGGAGTTGTATCCAAACCAATGTTTTCTTCACCACCGCGTACTCCTTGAGTATCTAACACCATGTTTGGGGTTGAACTTTCGATCCTCCTCCATACGACGACGTCTCGATCTTCTTTCACCACTTTGCCGACTTCCACGACTTTGATGACTTCCACGACTTTGATGACTTGACGACTTTGCCGACTTCCACCGGACTCAATCCTCGTACCAACTCCAACACTGGGACTCAAACCTCTACCAAGCTACAACACTGGGACTCATGTCATACATCATGCTTTCCCTCAAACTTTGCATCCTTTCCAAGTGCATATTCTCAAATCCACGAAGAAGAGCCTCATAATTGTTACATCGGGTCTGATACTCCAACTCTGTAGCATTGACCCCGAGGTATGGATAAGTCCGAGTAGGTGCACTAGAAACAATTGGATAAGTAACAATCTCTCCAAATGTGTTGGATATAGTCTTTACTTCCCACGAAAATGGTGGCATGTATGACGATGAACTTTGAGAAGGATATGCAAATACGTCACCCGTCTCTGGTGGAGGTTGGGAAGGAAGAAATTCATTGTCAATTGGCAACCTACCTAAAGCTGGGAAATCCATCCGACCCAAACTTTGCGGTTGCATGGAAATATTTGGCTTGAAAATAGTATTAAACCAAGATAGGTACTCATTTACGTCCATCGGCTCCTGATCAATTCATCACCTTCTTGCCAACTATGACCTTCTCTTATCAATTTGAAGTAATCGTCTGCTGAAACATCTCATCTTTAGGATAAGGGTTGATAGCTATCACCGATCTCCCTTGCAACGAAGAAGTCTGTCTTTCACCATAATACCAAACACCCTTCTCGAAATAGGGCTGTATAACACCATCCTTTTAAGGCTTAACTCTACCATTGTCCCGACCTAGTTCTTCTTGGAACTCGGGTACTTCTTCATATGGCCGTGAGATAAGGTTATGGCTTGTTCTACTCAATCTTGAATCTTATGAACAATAGCGGTATGTTGACCATCTTCAACTGTGTAGCTTCCCAATTCTCGAGAATCATACTTTCGTATGATCGGAAATACATTCGTATAATTCTTAAGACAAGGTTCAAACACGGAAATATGTATACCACCAATACCGAAAAAATAACATTCACCCGAGGTTAATAACTTTTTCATATGAAAATGACAAATAAATACATAATGTGAAAAAGATTGGTTCTTACCTCCAGAACTCCCCAAAAAGCATTAAAACTATCTTTATCACACGTCGAATTATCACTTAGGTCAATGTAAATCTCTGATAAAATCGCAGTCCCCCAATCATATGTTGGTGCTTGCTCTAAATCTTCTAATGCTTGAGAAACCCAATTAACACTACCGAGCTAGCATTTGGAAATGACATTGGCCCGGTGTCCACAATACAAACAGACGTTCTAGCTCCTCAAAATGGTCTGGGATCAAATATTGATTACCGGCTTCCTCTGCTTCATTCATTCTTACAAAGATAACGGAAAAACTTTTCAACCCTGACACCTTCAACCCATACGCCTTTATTTGTCTATGTGAAGGATTTCCTTCTAATTCATTTGAGTATAAAGGAAGTCTTTCTTTCCATCTACCTTCCCGATAACCACTTTAGTCTATTAAATGGAATGGAGTTCCCTTGGCATGGAATTCCTGTTAACATGTATAAATCTATCTGTAACTCCTATTAACAATAATTATTCATAATTAGAATTTGTTGATTTTTATGAAATAAAACACATAATCTAAAAATTAAATTACGAGAAAAGACCGACTTACCGCATTCAAAGTCCTTGAAAAGAACGTGTTTGTAGTCTTCCACCATCGTTCTAATATAACTTGAACACCTTGAGTCCTGTGGTTTCTAGGTTGTATTTGATATAGATGTCGCCAAGGATATCTTCTCACTCTCTCTTGAACAAGACCAGAAGTAATTGAAAAATTGTACGTAACTCGGTCCATCCACCTCTTAGATTTATAGCGTTATATCGCCCCTCATTATCGAAAAGGTGATTAGAGAATACACCTTCACCGGCTACTAGTCTAACATTATTAAACTCATAATTTGTATCCACAACAAAACTTACTCCACCACCTGGGGTACTTGTAAATGCTTTCCTTTTTGTTTCTTTTTCTTTTCTCCATATCTGATTAAGATAATCGTTTGAGAAGGTTTTCAGAAGAAGAATTGAGAAGAAAATCAGTGGTTTTCAGAAGGTTTTCAGAAGAAGAATTGAGAAGAGTTTAGAAGAGGTGGGAGTATAGTTGCGGTATTTATAGGCGGCAGAAACTCGAGCGGTAACGATATTGATTATATCGACAGCGATATAGTGAATTTCGAGCGATATTGACAATATCGCCAGCGATAAAGACTTTATCGCTGGAGATATTGTCAATATCGCTCGCTAGGGAGTCGATCGCTCGCTAGGGAGTCGATCGCTCAGCGGTTTCCCCATAGTGGCGCAGATGGTTTGGCATGCCACCTGGCATGCCAAACACCATTTTT
>JAJJWW010008108.1:0-101782 GCA_023531295.1 Papaver armeniacum | reverse complement strand
ATTCACTCCTCCAAAATACACACTTTTGGCGCCAGTTTTTTTATCTCTCCCAAATGGCGTTGAAATACGTAAAACTTAATAATCACAATATCTTCTCTTCAACTCCATCTTTCGTAAATGTAAATCAATGGCAGAATTCAAACAAACCACTCCATCTTTCATAAATGTAAATCAATGGCAGAATTCAAACAAACCCATGCTCGTCTCATCGTTAATGGTTTATACTTTATCCTCAACCATCTCTTCGACCAGTTATTTCTTTCTCTGCCCTTCATCCTACTGGTGATATCGATTACGCGCTTCTACTCCTTCTCAGAAACCCCTGTACAACCTACAATTTTTCTCTTCAATACTGTGATTCGTGGGCTTGCGCGGTCAGTTCGTTCTGATGCTGTCTCTAGTTCTTTTGCACTACTTCGTAGAATGGGTGAATTTGATTTATCTCCTGATAATTTTACCTACACATTTCTTTTTCAGTGTTGTGCGAAGTTCGTTGGTTTTGATTTAGATTTGCAGTTTCAAGGTGGGGTGATTAAGAGGTGTTTTCATTTTGATGTGTGTGTCTGTAATTCAATGATTCAATTTTATTCAGTTTGTGGTAAATTAGATGATGCTAAGAAAGTATTTGATGAATGTACTAAAAGAGATATTGTAACGTGGAACTCATTGATCAATGGGTATTTAAGAAATGGAGATATTTTAGAAGCACTGGGTGTTTTGAAAAAATGCTTGAAAGAAATGAGGTTTCTTGGAATAGTTTGATGGGTGGTCTTGTTCGAGCAGGTTATTTAGATGAGGCTCAACGTCTTTTTGATGAGATGACGAAAAGGAATGTTGTTAGCTGGGCTGTGATGATATCTGGGTATTGTCAAAATGGTTATCCAAGAGAAGCTCTGGCCTTGTTTAGGGAGATGCAGTTGTTGGATTTGAAACCGAATTTTGCAGTTTTGGTGAGTGGTCTTTCTGCTTGTGCACAGTTAGGAGCTTTTGATCATGGGAGTTGGGTTCATTCCTACATTAAGAAGAACGGTATAAAGATGGATTCAATACTTTCTGCAGCTTTGATTGATATGTATGCAAAATGTGGTAATATTAGTCTGGCTATGCAAGTATTTGATTCATCGGAGGAGAAAAATATATCCACTTACACAGCTGCAATATCAGGGTTGGCATATAATGGGTATAATGAAGAATCTATTCGGATTTTTGAGAAAATGAAGAGTGCAAGAATCACACCAGATCATATTTCCTATCTAGCAGTATTATGTTCTTGTAGCCACATGGGTTCAGTTGGAAAAGGTTTTCATTACTTCAATTCAATGGTTGAGGTTCATGGGATCAAACCTGAGCTAGATCATTACAAGTGCATGGTTGATCTTCTTGGCCGTGCAGGTTTGTTGGAAGAAGCTGAAGAATTCATAAATACCATCCCAATAACTCCAGATAATGTCATATGGGGTGCACTTCTCAGTGCATGCAGGACTCACAGCAATGCCGAAATGGGACAAAAAATTGGGAATCACTTAATTGAATCTGATCCAGGACATGATGGGCGTTATGTTCTCCTTTCAAACATTTATGCAGTGTCAAGTAAAGGAGACCGTGTAGAAGAAATTTAGAGAACTATGAGAAAGAGAAGAACTAAATGTGTTTCTGGGTGCAGTTCAATTGAGGTTGATGGCATTGTTCATGAATTTGTTGCCGGAGACAGGTCCCATGATAAGACAGGTGAAATTTACTCAGTGTGGGAGGACATGGTTACAGAGATAAAGAAACTTGGATATGCACCAGAGACAAAGGGGGTTGTGTTTGATGTTGAAGAAGAGGAAAAAGAAACTGTAGTTGGTTATCACAGTGAAAAATTGGCTGTTGCATTTTGGGTTTATTAGCTTAAAGAACCAGGCTCAGTTCTTCGTGATCGTGAAGAATATTCGTATTTGTAGTGACTGCCATTCTGCAATTAAACTTGTTTCTAAGGTTTTAAAAGGAAGATTGTGGTTAGAGATCGTAGACGCTTTCATCACTTTGAAGATGGATTTTGTTCTTGTAATGATTACTGGTAAGCAATACCTATTTAAAATTGTGCATTGATTACTCATTTCTTGAAAGCCGAAAAGAAAATTTTCTTTGGAGGGAAACCTATGGAATGGGATCAGTTAGGTCTTTGGAGGAGACCACATCAAATTGTGGTATAAGAGGAACCACAACCGTCATGGGAAATATGTGCTCTGCTAGAGAGTCTCCCACAATGTCAATCATCGAAGTTTAACGTGAAACAGCATGACTATCAGAAGAAGGTACATCGTATTGACAAGAAATCAAGTCAGCCCGAAAAGCTGTAAAGCATATAACTCTAAAGGAAGTATACACTGATTATGTGAAGGCCAGAAACCTCCTGCTTATGAAGAAGTCGAGAAACGTAAGCCCACACTAGAAAAGTTCATTCTACTTATTCATGATTTAAGTGACTTGCCTTACAAAGTAATCTCTTACATCTGTCAATAACATGTGATTTTTGTTCAACAAATCTTTCAGGCTCTCTATTGAGGCAGATATGGTTGAGTTGCTCATGTCTTTGCCTTGATCTGGAATCATAAGAGATGTTCCCTATTAATTGTAAGTGGTTATCTGCCCTCTGCTTCAGATAGACTTACTTTGTTGATTACACCTTACATTGTAGTTTAGTTTTCACGCCACACTGGTTCAGCTTTTCTTTAATAATCTTGAATAAAAACAATTTTATCTGGTCAATTTTCATGAATGAATATAAGAAGATCAGTATGTGTACATTTTATCTGGTCAGTTTTATTTGGGTTAAGCTCATAAATATCATGTGTACATTTTGATACCTTCTAAATTTAACCTACTAGTAGTGACTTTTTAATGTATAAGGTTTGCCAAATCAATCTGTCTTTAACTAGAAATAGTTATTTCTTACTTGCAAACCTGCTTCTTCTTCTAACACCGGAGGACAGTTCCCTTAAACGGAAGTGGTAATTAAAAGCATACATTCCAATAAAAATATAAAAATGGTTAAGATATTTTCATCAACAAAGTCACAATTAAAACGTCTCTGGAAAAGTAGGTATTTGTTGATCGAAATGCATTATGTATCTGATCATGTGCTTTTGATTTCAATTTTTTGATGACAAATCCAATTTATGAGCCCTAACCGATGGTTTTTCTAGATAGGTTCTTAAACCCCTCACTCGGTCAAGCAAAATGCTCCAAATTAAGATTAACTTAAATCTACCTGGGTTAACTGAATTAGACCTTTTCCGCTTATATAGTTTGACTGAAAAAAATTAGTAATTTCATATGAAGCAGCATGACTATCAGAAGGTACATCGAATTGACAAGGAATCAAATTAGCCCAAAAAAATGTAAAGCATAATTTCGAAAGGAAGAATACAAGGAAGTATACACTGATTATGTGAAGGCTAGAAACCTTCTGCTTAAGAAGAAGTCGGAAACGTATAAGCTCACACTAGAAAAGTTCATTCTACTACATCCAAGTGAATTTCCTTACGAAGTAATCTCTTACATTTGTTGGTAACTTGTGATTTTTTTGAACAAATCTTTCAGGCTCTCTATTGAGGCAGAGATGGTTGAGTTGCTCCTGCCCTTGCCATGATCTGGAATTATAAGAGATGTTCCTCATTAATTGTAAGTGGTGATCTGCCCTCTGTTTCAGCTAGATTTACTTTGTTTAATTTGTATGTTACAAAGGCTTTCTGGACCTTAGTTAATGCAAAGTGTGCAAGCATTTCAAACATAAACACCCCATATCTATGGTTAGAAAGAGAAAAAATAAACACGAATAAGCTAGTGGGAATATCTACAAAGAGGGCTAGTAACACGTTTGTAATCGAACCACTCGTTCACCTGAATCACCTCCTCATGCATCATCTTTGTAGTTGCACAAACCACACACGACATTCTATAAAAGAAGACCAACAACCACTATCACTAGTTTTAGAACCTACATAAGACAGCCTAATATCACACTTTGTTTTTCAAACCAAGTGATAAAAACTGATTACTAATTATATTTTTCTAGAAGCTCAAATTTTCTTTAATAAATTCAGTTTCATCATGAATATATGAAAGGTCAACAGAGTGGTGGTGGTTAGTTTAAGCTCATAAATATTACTCCTCCTCCGCTTCTTTTTTAATAGTAGAAAATTAAGGAAATTAAGAGAAAGTTGAAAGTACCTAATAATCAAACCCCATGACACTTGTCAGCAAAAAGAAGTAAAGTGAAATGTC
Source organism: Papaver armeniacum (assembly GCA_023531295.1). Lineage (NCBI taxonomy): Eukaryota > Viridiplantae > Streptophyta > Magnoliopsida > Ranunculales > Papaveraceae > Papaver > Papaver armeniacum. Next base: position 97,513 of record JAJJWW010008108.1, on the reverse strand, counting down.
CATGACACTCTCAAAAAAAGAAGTTAAAAAAATAAAAATAAAGAACATTTGACTTTCCCATTAGGAAACTAGTTTTTTTGTAACGTTTATTTATAAAAACCTATTATTTAAGAACTAGGGAGTACTATGTACATTTTGATACCTAAAATCAAACCTCCAACTAGTGACTCTTTTTAATAATGTAAGGTTTCCATAAATAGTGTAAAGTTTGCTAAATCAACTAGCTAGTGACTTTTTATAAGTCTTTGACTAGGTGAACCAGAAATGGCTATTTCTTATCTCCTAAGCTGCTGCTTCTTTAACAAAAAGTGTATATCCTTTTCCTTTAAGAAAATGCAACCCAATACACAAATGTATAATGTTCTGACTTTTTTTTTTTTTTTTTGTAAAAGTAATTTCGGTCTGGGTGGTGGAATATATTGTTAACGCATTAAGATTGTAGCTGGATTTTACCGTCTGATTTGTTTGTCGAAATGCCCTTATGAAATGGTTAAAGAAAATATCCTTGCCCCAACTTAATCGAGTTTAACTAATCCGACCTGTTTTATTCTTATTTATATTTCATTCTTTATTTTTGATTTAAAATTTTACTGAAGCTTCAGAGTCCAGACATCCAAATAGAATCAATAGCAACATAAATAAACGATTTAAAAAAAAAGATTAAATAAGATAAAAGAATAAATTACATTTTATTTTACAAAATAAATAAATACGATGAATTGACAATAAAAAACAAATACATTTGATGTTGTTACAAGCAAAGAAAATGAATGACTTGATAAAAGCAGCTAAAAGCCGAATGGAAAAGGAAAAAGAAAACTGAAAGAAAAAGAAATAAAAATAGATATTAAAATTTGAAAATTCAAAGACTTGTCATTTTTTATGGTTTTTACCAAACCCACTGCTCACATTTAAGGCGAGTGCTTCAAGGAAATTTTGTTACAACACGTGTCCGGACGTCAAATGAAATTCCAAACTAAAATATAAAACTCAAATTGGAATCCGTTTTTTTCCCGCTTCGGGAAAATTTCATCTTTCTTCTTCTTATCTCTCCCTCTTCTAAATATAGCACCCCACGTTCTCTTTAAAACCCCTTTTTTCTTCTTCAGTCCACTCCCTTCATATTATCTGAGTAGTGGTGTATAGCTAGATCCCAAAACCTTGTTTTTTCCTCCTCATCTTCTTCTTTTCCCCTTGTTATTTGGTTCTGTAATAAACGGAGAAGAAAGATAAACAGAGAGTAACTCAGACCAGAGAAGGGGTTTACAAACAGAGAGATAGAGAGGAAGAAGGGTACCCATAGAGAGATGGGAGACAAGGATGAAGAAGTCCTTGAGGCTCTATTGAAAGAAGCTGTAGATTTGGTACCGATCATGGATCTCTACTTGAAATGTTCTTCAATCTTTCACTATTTTTTTTTGTGTTTCTGAGGTATTTTAGTATGTGTTGTTGTTTGTTGTTATGGGTTTTTTCTTTTAAAAGGTTCTTCTCTGTTTTTTCTTTTGTAAATGCAGGAGAATATACCCATTGAAGAAGTATTTGGAAATCTAAGGTGTACTAGAGAAGGATTAACGTCTGAAGAGGCTCAAGAAAGAGTAACCATTTTTGGTTACAATAAACTTGAAGAAAAAAAGGTAGTTTTCTTTTCTTTTTCAGATTTTTCTGAGCAAAAGATGTTCATTTTGAATACCCACACTTTTTGGTTCGATATTTCAGGAGAGCAAGTTCTTGAAGTTCTTGGGGTTTATGTGGAATCCATTATCATGGGTAATGGAGATTGCTGCAATAGTTGCTATAGCTGTTGCAAATGGAGGAGTAAGCAGTACTACTGTTCGATCAGCCTTTCATTTTAAATTTCGTTTTTTTTTTATTAAACTAATTTTTGGATAGTTTTTTAGTGAAGTGTTTGCTGTTTGATTTTGCAGGGAAAACCTCCAGATTGGCAGGACTTTGTTGGAATCATTATTCTTCTTGTCATTAACTCGACAATCAGCTTCGTCGAGGAGAATAGTGCAGAGAAATGCCGCTGCTGCTCTCATGGCTCAGCTAGCACCGAAAGCTAAGGTATCATATTGGAGTATATAGCCCATTTGCTAACTTGTTTAAGTTGTTTTTGTTTTTGAAATTTTTTATTTTTTGTTGGATCATCTTTTTGATGATTTAATTTGAGTCAAATGAGAAGGATTTGAGTTGCTGAAATGAAACATATGTAGGTTCTCCGGGACGGAAAGTGGAATGAAGTGGACGCATCTATTCTTGTTCCTGGTGATGTAATTAGTATTAAGCTTGGGGATATAGTTCCTGCAGATGCACGTCTACTTGACGGAGATCCATTGAAAATTGACCAGGTGGGTTTACTGAGATTTTATTTTCTGAATTGATGGAATGCAACATGATTGATGTGTTTATGAAGTGTAACTGCTTGGGCATTGCAGTCTGCACTTACTGGGGAGTCCTTACCTGTTACAAAAGGGCCGGGTGATGGTGTTTATTCTGGTTCTATCTGCAAGCAGGGGGAAATCGAAGCAATTGTGATTGCAACTGGTGTTCATACTTTCTTCGGAAAGGCTGCTCATCTTGTAGATTCTACAAACCAAGTTGGTCACTTTCAAAAGGTGAGTGAATCGTTGTACAGAAAATTTTGGATATTCTTTCAACTCATTACATTTTTTTTTACTTCGACTGATGATATTGAGCTGATACGTCCTTTTCTTGTTTAATTCTCAGGTCTTGACGACAATCGGAAACTTCTGTATCTGCTCAATTATTATTGGGATGATAATAGAGGTTATCATCATGTACCCAGTACAAAATAGGGATTATCGTCCAGGAATTGACAATCTTCTGGTTCTTCTAATTGGAGGAATTCCAATCGCCATGCCAACAGTGCTCTCGGTGACAATGGCCATTGGTTCCCATCGTTTAGCTGAGCAGGTTCGCAACACACCCCGAAATTGACTTCTGCAATTTCTCTTGGATGTACCCACTCGTGCGCCAGCCTTACCCAAAACTTGTCTCGAAACAACTATATAGGCCATTCACTCTCTAAGTGAATGCCTAACTCTCTCTAACTTGAGGACTCACTCTCCAGGTGAATTTTGTTGTGCAGGGAGCTATTACAAAGAGAATGACAGCAATAGAGGAAATGGCTGGCATGGACGTGCTCTGCAGTGACAAGACTGGAACTCTGACGTTGAACAAGCTCAGTGTTGATAAGAATCTTGTTGAGGTCATATATCTATAGGTTTTGTGGTGAAACGTATTTCTACTTGAGGAAGGCAGTGGGTTCTTCATCTGACTACTTGTGCTTGATCATATATATCCAGGTTTTCACTAAAGGAGTAACTCAAGATACTGTTATTCTGATGGCTGCTCGAGCATCTCGGACTGAAAATCAAGATGCTATAGACACAGCTATTGTTGGGATGCTGGCTGACCCAAAGGAGGTATGTTTGCTAATGTTGGACTTTGCTGTGTTTCTTCATAAACTTGACCAAATAGTTTCTCTTTGAGTATTTGTTTATTAGTGTTTCTGATTTGATCTAATTCACTAAAAGGCGCGTGCTGGCATTCAAGAAGTGCACTTTCTCCCATTTAACCCCATTGACAAACGAACCGCGCTTACATACATTGACAGTGAAGGTAAAATGCATCGGGTCAGCAAAGGTGCACCAGAGCAGGTATCACTTTTTGAACTTTTTGTGTTTTTTGGTTATTTGCACATTCTTAACGGCTTTTGTTGTTAATCTGACCAATATTTTTTGATGATCAGATTTTGAATCTTGCAAACAATAAACCGGACATCGAGCACAGAGTCCATGCAGCAATTGATAGATTTGCAGAACGAGGCTTAAGGTCACTCGGAGTAGCATACCAAGAAGTCCCAGAAGGTAGGAAAGAGAGCACAGGTGCTCCATGGAAGTTTGTCGGCCTCTTGCCACTCTTTGATCCACCTAGACACGACAGCGCTGAGACCATTAAGCGGGCTCTAGAACTTGGGGTTAGTGTCAAAATGATCACAGGTGGGTTTCTGTTTTGCCCAAGTATTTTCTGTTGCCATCCCTTCTCATGATTCCTTTTGGCTTTTCATGTATAAAGTGAGCAGAGATTCAGTTTCTCTTTCAATTATTTTTAGGTGATCAACTGGCCATTGGGAAAGAAACTGGCCGCCGTCTGGGAATGGGGACCAACATGTACCCCTCATCTGCATTGCTAGGTCAGAGCGAGGATGAATCTGTTGCAGCTTTACCGGTTGATGAACTGATAGAGAAAGCAGATGGTTTTGCTGGTGTTTTTCCCGGTACTGTTGTCATTACAACTATTTAATTGGGTTTATATTTCTTGTTCCTTTTTGGTATTCATTTTGATTGGTTTACTTCTGTTTGATTCAGAACATAAATATGAGATCGTAAAACACCTGCAAGCTAGGAAGCACATATGTGGAATGACTGGTGATGGAGTGAACGATGCTCCTGCTCTTAAAAAGGCTGACATTGGTATTGCTGTAGCGGATTCGACTGATGCAGCTCGTAGTGCTTCTGACATCGTACTAACTGAGCCTGGTCTTAGTGTTATTATTAGTGCCGTGTTGACAAGTCGAGCTATTTTCCAAAGAATGAAAAACTACACGGTAATATCTGGTTCTTAATATTAGGTGACGCAGGTGAAATAACTTTTTTACAGCCAAATAGCAGCTCAACTCGTGTTAAGTTTGTAACTTTTATTGTTTTGTGTTTCTACAGATTTACGCTGTTTCTATCACCATTCGTGTTGTGGTAAGTAACTAGTTCTTTCTGTGCAGAACATTTCTTTCAATTTGAGGGGCTGTAGTTAATATCAATAAGTTAAAAGGTTCTTATCCACCACATCACACTTGATTTTATTGTGATAGCTTGGTTTCATGCTACTAGCTCTTATTTGGGAGTTCGACTTTCCTCCTTTCATGGTGCTTATTATTGCTGTACTTAATGATGGTTCGTGTTCACTTCTCCAAGATTGCATATTCTCATTTGGTTGAGCCAGGCTAGATACCTGTTTTCTTTTCTAACTTATCAGTATATCAGGTACCATAATGACGATATCAAAAGATAGAGTAAAACCTTCTCCTCTACCGGACAGCTGGAAGCTGGCTGAGATCTTTGCCACTGGAGTAATTCTCGGTACTTACATGGCGATAATGACAGTTATCTTCTTCTGGGCAGCATATAAAACCGATTTCTTTCCAGTAAGTAAAATCTGAAATCGCTAACATTTTTGAAAGTGTTGTATATTCAAACTTGCTTATATTATCGAGCATAGCAACAAAATTGTTAGCTTAGTGAATTTAAGTTATTTAATGTGATTTTTTACCTTTTACTCAAAATTGTTAGCTTTTAACACTTGCTTCTGCATTCTTAATTGTAGCGTACATTTGGGGTTCACAGCCTTAAGCAAACAGAAAGAGATGACATCAAGATGCTTGCCTCAGCGGTATACCTGCAAGTTAGCACTATTAGCCAGGCCCTTATCTTTGTGACACGGTCACGTAGTTGGTCTTTTGTCGAGCGTCCTGGGATTTTGCTTGTGGCAGCTTTCTTGGTTGCTCAGCTGGTGAGGATGCTTCCTTTGTTATACTTGAAATTTGAATGAATGAAGGCAAACAGGGAAAAAAAGAAAGAAAGAAAGTCTCGTTCAAGTCTTTATGTTTTCATGATTTTGCAGATTGCTACGGTAATTGCAGTACATGCGAACTGGGCTTTCGCTGCGATAGAAGGCATCGGATGGGGTTGGGCTGGTGTGATCTGGCTGTATAACATCGTCTTCTACTTCCCTCTTGATATTCTGAAGTTCATGATCCGTTACGCTATCAGTGGGAGGGCCTGGGATCTTGTTATTGAGAAAAAGGTACGAATTCAATTGGTTCGTAATTGGTTCTTTCTGTAATTGATGGATTTTATCTCTTTTTACAGGTTGCATTCACAAGGCAGAAGGATTTCGGCAAAGAAGCACGAGAGCTCCAATGGGCTACTGCACAGAGGACACTTCACGGCCTTCACCCACCGGATACCAAAATGCTCCATGGTTCTGGTGATATGGCTGAGGAAGCCAAAAGAAGAGCTCAAATCACCAGGTATGTTGTCCATAATGACAAACGATACACTTATCTCATAACAAGACATTATCATAGAAAAAAATGAACAGTTCAATTTATTTATGTTATTGCAGGTTAAGAGAACTCCATACATTGAAGGGTCACATAGAATCAGTGGTCAGGAGGAAGGGACTCGACATCGACACAATTCAACAAGCATATACAGTCTGAGCTCCTCCACAACTATTTTCTAAAAAAATCGTAAAATTATATTTTGTTGTACTTAGATTAAAGAATCCCCATCTGCTGTAATACACACATTTAAACCCTCTCCATATAGTGTTGTTATCTTTTAGCTTGTTAATACTATACTGTACCCACAACCTCAGTAACTAGAAACTTATGAAGAGCTTATAGATGCTTCTAAAAGAGCATTCTTCTCCATAATTAAAATTTCTGTAACCTCAGTACTCAACTTGAAGTGCTCAGATAGTTCCCATGTGTGGGAGATTTGCTTAGACTCTTGAGGTCTTTAGGCTCTCTGGTCAAGCAGTTGCCGATAGACCACCAAATTCGAATAACTAAAGCATACAAATTCAAATTCTAAGGTCTAGTTTGACTCTGGTCGTACGGATATTGACTGGCATTGCTTTTAAGAAAAACATCTGATAATTGCATCAACCGCCTGCCCATGTGTCTTCAATCAGGGACGCTAACTGGATTCCTGATATTGGTATTTTGAATACTTGGTAGAATGATGATGTCAAATATGTTAATGATCTGACATAGCAAATACGGTGAAATCTATATGTCTGAATGTTGATAAAATCATGATAAATTGAGATGGTTAGGAAATGGAAATGGAGAGTTTTCAACTAAGTCTGCTTATAAGATCATTTCAAATGAACCAAATGTGAATTCTGATAAATTTTGGTTGCAGATTTGGCATATGAAAAACCTTCCTAGAATTAATTGTATTTGTTTTGGAAAATGGCTGTTGATGTGTTGATGCTTAAGGCTAAAATGCATGGTTTCATGAAACATATTGAGCCGTGGTGTGTTTTATGCAATGGTGCTCATTTTGAAACCTCAATTCACCTATTTGCTTCTTGTGATTTTACTAGGGCTGTGTGGTTTGGATTAGGTTTGCGGATTCCTAGTCATGATAATGATTTTTTGGGATGGATTAGATCTTAGTTCACCTCCTTTTTGGGATGGATTAGATCGCATTTGGAACAATTTAACGGTAGCTATATGGTGGTGCATTTGGAATGAAAGAAATGCAAGGATCTTCAACAACAAAAAGAGAAATTTGGCAAGTTTGATTAGAGATATCAAGATTCAAGCTTTTTTTTGGGCGGAGTCTAACACTAAAATGTTAGGATTAACGACCAATACGGTAATAGCATTGTGGGACACAAATTTCTATCATTCTCGTTGATTTGGATCTTCAAAAGTAAGATCATGAGCTTTATACTTTGTTTTTTTGGTTCTTTTTCTTCCTTGGGTGACTGAATCCCCTTTCGGTTTCCTTCTTTTTTTTCGGTTGTATTTATTGGGTTGAGGTACCCCTTAAGTACCTTTTTTCAATGAATTTTCCTATTGACCGATAAAAAAAAAAAAAAAAAAAAAAGATTGGAAAGAAATTTTTGGTATCATTTGTTGGTATATTTGGAGATATAGAAACTCGGCGGTTTTTAATAAAGTCAAGCCAAGTCCTACAAAATGCGTTAATATGATTACTTTTGGTAGGAATGAATTGCAACATCATTTGCGCAAGAATAACAATAACTATCATACTGGTTTACTGGAAGAACAAAAGGATAATGTATTTTATGTTGATCCTTTTTTGACGAATCAGATGGTTCATATGGAATTGGTTTGATCTATTGGTTAAAAAATGAAATGACAGACATTAGAACTTTTGCAGGCAACGTAATGAGTGCAACCTCAGCAGAAGCATTAGCAATTCGGAAATCAACAGAATGGGCAATGAAGCTAAATGTTCAGCATTTCAAGCTCAGAACAGACTGCAGGGAAGTTGTTAAAGTTTTAAACAATAAGGTATCTAGTTGTGAGTGGAGGACGAAGACAATTCTCAAGGATGTGATTTCTCTTTAGAATCCAGTTAGTTTTGTAAATATTAAATATGTACACCGAGATTTCAATGATGAGGATGACAAATTTGCTTAGTGGAGTCGTACAAAGAAAATCTTTTTTGTAGCTAATGATCCACAACTTAGTCTTTTGAAATGTAAAGTAATGGAAAGGCTTGTAAAGGGTGAAAACCTTAAGTTACAACTTAATATATTTTCCTTTCATTAAAAAAAAAAAATCTTTCAGGCCGCAAAAGTAAGGCCTTGCAAGGGTTTAACCACGCTCAACCGCAACAATAACCAATTAACTATTACTCAATCTGTCGAGAATAAAGTAACATGAGAAATAATAGATGTCTATATGGTTCAGTTTTGTTTATTAATTATAATAACTATATGAAAGTTTGTTATAACTCACTACAACATATATGTGGAAGAGCATGAGTAAGGAACACTAATTATGTCCATGAACACTACTCTGGTCGGTATTACCCAAGAAATTTATTAATTATAATAACTATTGATAGACAAAAGCGTCTGGAGGAGCTACTAAAACTCATTTTGTTTGTTTTTGTTGAGTATTTAATTAATTTTGATTCTTATTGTGTTACAATTTTTATGCATTGAGAAATTACAAACATGATTTATGACATGAAATCCCCGTACGAAATCAATCCAAGATTTCGGTGTCTACATCTAAATCAATCTTTGTTTCTAATTTTATTAATTCTTTATTTTTAATATTATCATTTTTTGGCATTTTACAATTTTTATCGCCTTTTTTTTACCTGTTTCATGCTTTAAATTTTGACTCCCAAAAAACTCACTAGCACCAAACTATACTTTTATCTGCAAAAATATTTAGGCCCGTGCAACGCATTGGCGTAACACCTAGTCAATATCAAACCAACGCACACAACCCAAACCATCAGCCGTACAACAGAAACCATCGTCGTAGAGGTTATGCCATTGCCTCTGATTTTTTTTTTTTTAGGTTTTAAGATTTTCTAAAAAGAATTTGTCACCCTAATGAATTTGATGTGTTTTAGATTCTTAAGATTTTCCCAAATTTTTTTGTTACCCTACGATGAATCGATTTTCTTAAGATTTTCCTGAAAAGATTTTGTTATCCAAAATAAAAGAATATTAATTGATTTATATAGTATCGATAAACATGTGTTTTTGGTGAAATCTTCCGAAAAGCACGGCCAAGGATCGGAAAGACTATAAGTTCCCGCTTGCGTAGTCCCTCCTTTCTAGCTACCCACCGTAAAACCTTAGGAAAATGCCCGATCTTTGAGAAGAAAACCGCTTATAAGGATGACGATTACGACATAGATGATGAGAAAACCTCTGCCCTCAGAAACAAGAAGACGGTTTATGACAAACCTGGGAAAAGATATGATCCTCCAGGGGAAGTATGTGAATTTTTGATTTGCCAAATTTTATTTAATGGTGTTTCTTTGCATGTGACTCGACGGGATTTTCGGTATTTGATATTTGTAGGGGATGGTACGAGGATTTTTTATGAGTCTCTCCGTTTATAGATACTGATGAGTGCGATGGAGAAGGACTGGTATGAGTTGTATGAATGGTTCTTTAGGGCTAATCTGATTCTTAGTTTATGCATGTGTGATTGCTCATAGGAATGATCATTGTAACTTACTTTATTGGGAACAAACTAAGTGAGTTGAAAGTTAGGTTAAGTTGACATGAAGAATTGAAATCTCAAATGAATTTAAAGTATGGAAACTTGAACATGAATTAAGAAGTATGAGCATCTGGTCCATCTGTTCTTTTCCTTTGCTTGCTTTTGACTGGTATACATTATTACACCCCTCAGTACTAACAAAAAACATGACTCAAAAAGTTTGGCCTAAGTAAAAACTTTAGGGGTATTAGCATCTCGGTTCAGCTTTTGTTTCTTTTTGTTTGCATTTGATTTTAGTACACGGTGTGCTCTTTGCAGTTTGAACCTCGCAATTAGTTATATTACCTTGGCCTCTAGCTTTATGATTTTGATTTAGCATTTTTGATTAATTAGTGCCTAATATTCCATTATAGAGCTTGAGGACACTCCTACGTTCTAACATTTAGTATATGTATAATTTAAGGTACATGAGGAAAATGTCATTAGATTTTTTGAATTAGTCAATCCCTGAGTTTGGCACATGCCAGTGGAGATTCTTATCTTTGTTAACATATACCCTATATTTACATGTCTTTTCAAAAACTGCAAAGATCGATATCTAATTTTATTATTGCTTATTATTCCCCTCGTATAACCTGGTTATTGGTTAGAAATGAACTATGACCTGCAAAAAACCAAAGCAAAGACAAATAGACCTTGGAAGTTGCTTTAATCACTGATAAGGGTGCATTTCTTTAGTCAAGGATTCATCATACCGTGCTTGTTCTCGATTTTTTTCAGACATGTTTTTATTTCTCGGTTTAATTGAAAAGATGTTATAATAACTCAAGATTTTAATTTTTGACTTAGAGATATCAAATGTGATATTATTTGATTGATCAGATTTTGAGCACTTCTTGTTATTCTAGAATAATTATAGAGTTGAAAAATGGATATTGACCATTGAATAATTCTATGATATAGGGTTGGTTTATCTGATTCTGAAGTTTAGCTCTATGTAAGTAAGTTAGGTCTTAATTGTCGTGAATTGAAATCTCAAATCAAGTTGAAGTATATAAATTTGCGAACAACTTTAGTGGTATTAGCATCTGGTCTATCTGTTAACTTATTTCTTATTATTGAATAACATACACGACAACGACTAGTAATGTACATAGGTCTCTAGCATTATGATTTGGATTGTTGACTAAGAATCCATTGTAAAACTTGAGGACATTCACATGTTCTCATCATTTAGCAGATGATTTAAACAAATCCTGGGTTTGGTATATATAGAAAAGGACCTTTGATAAAAATTGAGTAATGTTTTTCTATGTTTCAAATCCCGATCGTTTTCTTGCACTCGCTTACTCATCTTAATCTTGTTTCGCCAAAATTTATGTATTTTAATCTAAATCAAACTAATGTGATCTAAATAAAAAGCATAATATTTCTTCATTGATCGTTTAATTACAAGAAGAAACCTTATATAGGTTTTTGATATAACAATTCATGTTAGTCCTTTAGACAAAATGAATACATGTAACCGATATTTGTTGATGAGGCAAAGTTGTTGAATCGTGGTTTGCTACCACCTAATAAGGCAAAGAAGGTTTTAGAGAAGAGACAAGAGCAGTAAATGAAGCGTGTTTCGTAATCAAATGCACATAGAAGAAATCAGCAAGTAAGAAACAGAAGCAGAAACATAAGTGAAAAGCACACATAAGCACTCAGTGGTAGGCCTCAGAATCACTACACCAAATTCCAGGATTAGTAATGCTTGAAATTCGGCTTATGGGCCGTTACAAATTTCCTCGTTACAAATGGCCGTTACAAAATATTCGTAATGTGCAGAGCCGTTACTAATTTTCTAAAAATTCGTAACAGTAGATCAGCCACACGAAATTTTTAAACGCGTGCAGTCACATGCTTGGTCACACTTGGATCGTAACACACGAGTTTTATCTGGGCCCACACTTTCCACCCATCCATCTAAACCGTTTATACCTAAACTTATATCTATACCCTTCATATTTTTCTCGAGATGCAACACAACAATAAAACCCTAGTTTTTATTCCCTACCCAAATCTCACTTCCTATCTCTATCTTTCCGCCTCTTCTTCTCAGATTTCTTCCTCTCCCTCTTTGCTCTCTCTCAATCTCTCTACCCAAACTTAGATTGACAGAGATGAACACTACAAAATCTCTCGATTTCTCATAAAACTCTAGTTTCTATACACAGATTCACTTTCCTCCTTCCAAACACTACAAAATCTCTCGATTTCGTCTTGTAGATCTCTGTGTTTCTACTCAAGTCTCTGGATTTATCTCTTTTTACATCTCTTCCTCTACCCGAAGATCAAAATCTTCCGACCGGGAGGTAATAATCAGTTTTCTTTTTGTTTTTTTCGGAGTTTTAACTGTTTTGTGTTGGTTTTTTTGATTGATGGCCAATGATTGATTGATTTGATTCATGATGATTATGTCTATTTATGACTATGGATTTAGGGTTTTCATAGATTTTTTTTTTTAATTTTTTTGTTTTTATAAATAGGTTGGAGAAATTCTCTCTCCGTTTTTCAAAGATGAAGAAATTGATTGAGGCAAGATGTTTTGTTTTGGTCGTGTATTTTTCTATAAATTTCATTTTATATTGAAGGTGTAGTAAACATAGTATAGATAGGGTTCATACCAATTTATTTATCAATCGAATTGGATGATTAGTGCTAATTGAGCATGAGATGTCTCGTATTTGTACATATCTCTGGATTTTAAATTTTGGGGGTGTGTAAATTGATAAATTAGGATATCTATTTTAGAACTAGGGTTCTATATTTGAATTTGGGGATTTTCCCAAATCTGGATATCTAATTTATGGTTACTGCTTGCATGGGTTTGTGTTGTATTGAAGTGATCTGATTAACCTCTATTTTTTTTCACTATTAAATCCCTTTACATTTTTTGAGACTGATTTTTGAATGGTGAAAATAATGGTTAGCTTGCATTTGATCCCTTTAATGGTAACTGCAGTCCCCAAGGTGAGAAGCCACCACACAACCTAAAAATTGATTGGGACATTACCTACGATTTTGGGGATGTTGAAGTGCTAAACTTGCAAATGAGAATTGGGAGATCATGAACAGTCCCTCATCGCCGAATTATATCTATTGAAGGAAGAGATAGCACTACATCTAGATTTTCAATGAACAAAATATGTAGCGACACTCTACATTAGGGAAGTTTCAGCTTAATTTGAGGTTGTTGCGTGCTATAGTTGTTCCTTCGCTACTCTATGGTCGAGTGTTGTAGCTGTTAGCTTTTGTGTCTGACTTCTTGACGTATAATTTCGCTTTAGCTTGTGTGCCCCTTAATTAGGAGATGAATCTGGATAAACATTTAACCAATCAAAACAAATTTCTCCAAAACCAACTATGGATGCTAGCGATCCAAAGGTATGCAAATTTTAAAAGGCAGATAAGGTTCAAATGGAGCTTTGAAAAGATTAATCATTAAGATATTTTGGTACATCTACTCAAGAAAATACTCTAACATGCTGCAGATTTGGTAAATATCATTTATAATCGTGCGTAACCATTTAGAGTGTTGAAGCAACTTGTCATATGTGAAAGCAACATTTATGCCAGGATAAGCAATTCGTTTGGCTTTGAGTTCAATAGCTTCTTCGGGCGATTATCAATGTTACCAATTTTATACTTCAATTTTTGCACTTAAAGTATGCTACTAACATAGGAAGCACTCATAGCTTCATTAAGGCTTCAAGAGCTGGTGATATGATATAAAGCTGAGATGTTTTACTTTCAGCGAAACTGGTGTTAAGGTCTCGATTATAACACACAAATTTTGATACCAAGATGGTATTTAGATAGTATTCACGTACACAAGCATGTGTCCAGGTATCTTCAAGCATGTTTGACTATCCCTTGTTCTTATTATGCATTTTGTTTTGTAGGATATCTCCTGGAATTGATGAGCTTATCAAAACTCTAAAAGCTAAGAACACTGATGTCTATCTGATCTCAGGAGGCTTTCCTCAAATGATCCATGTATAACACTTGAGTCTCATAAACCTCTTGTCTTGTCACTTTGTTTCTTAATTTTCCCTCATAAACACAATACATGAATATTCCCTTTCACATTTCTTTCCCAACTAACACTTTATTCTGACTAACATTGAAGCCGGTGGCATTAGTCCTTGGAATCCCTGTAGAAGATATTTTGCTAATCACCGTTGTTCTAAGTTCTCAGCGAGTTTGTGGGGTTTGACAAGAATGAACCTACTTCGAGAAGTGGTGGAAAAGCCACACCCGTCCGAAAACTTAAGAAAGGTAAAAAGCCCCTACACTGTTCGATTGTATGTCTCTGGTTGTTAAATTGTTCCACAAAGCTTGTATATTTGATCTCCTAATTCGATTGCATTTGCAAATCACATCAATACAAGAAAATGGTCATGATTGGAGACGTGGCAACTGATCTCGAGGTAAGGAAATTCGTGTTATTCTAATGTTTGATACTTTATTTTTCTAGTGTATGCTAGTATGAACACCAGTAAAACCAAAAGCATTTTGTATTTCAACTTGAGCGATTACAAATTTTTGAAACATGATGTGTTGTGTTTATTCTAACAGTTGATACTTTAATACAGAACCTATCAACACTTTCCATGGAAGTTATAATACAGACACACCACCTATTTGGCTAAGTTATCACCATGGGAACCACTACAATTCACTTGTTGATCCTCGCAGACTGCCATTGGTGCTGGCCTTGGGTTCAGCAGTCTTCAGGGGGTTAGTAGGAACTTTTTCTCATTTTGCTCAAAGCTCAACAGGACCAACAGATAGATAATGTGGCATATTGATTTCTCATTCTGCTCTTAATTAGATTATTAGACGATCTTCCTGAATCGTATTCATCGTTGTTTATTACTTTTTTTTCTCCTAACTATATCCATTAGATGATCAAGTTGTTTCTAAGTTGTATTCTGTCTGAAAACAGGCTCTTCTTTCCGAGGGTCGATTTTATTCAGATCTCGAGCTGACTGAGAAGGAAATGGAGCGCATGGTAATAGAAGCTTCACGAGCTGAGAACGATGATATCTTCAAACAGAAGCTTAGCTTTCGAGAGTCTTCCACCTCTAGTGCAGATCCTTCATCTTCTGGTCAGAGTAAGTTTTTGACTTTCGATATCTCGAACCTCCGAGAAAAAATCCTTTCAAGTGGAGCTTAAGTGAAATAGCTTCCTTAGAGATTCTGAAAACAGACACTTAGGAGTTGAAGTGCCACCCGAGCCTTGTGTTGTTATCATGTCTTCAATCATCATCAGTACCTTGTATTCCATGGTTTGTTTTCTTCTATCATGCACATTTCCACTTCTTTGAAGACTTGCTAATGTAAGTTATCGTTCTTTGCAGGAAGTAATTAGGTGTTGAAGTGTTTTCACGGATCAGAGTCTGGTGCAGTTGTTTAATGGTGCAACAAGTATGAATAGTGAGAGCCTGAGAGGACTGGTATCACACCGCAAAAGAATTATTGTCATTCAATCAAGGTGCAGACCCTGTTTATAATATTTGTTACAGAGAACTTGTATTCCCTTAGAACAAAAGAACTCATTTAGTCTTTCAAATAAATTTACTTAACAAGATTTGTATTCCCTTAGAACTTGGGAATTCTCCTGGATATAAATTGATTGAATATACTTAGGAAGAATAGAAAAAGTTATTGTTGAATGTGGCTAGATGGATTGGATGATAGTTTTATGAGGTTACTTTGAATTCGACTTATTTCCTAAGAGTAATGAACTGCCCGGTCAGCCTTGACCAGTCAAGGTTGATCGCGAATTTTTTTGCCGTTACAAAAACGTTCGAACGGCTCCTAAGTCATACAATCTGCCACGTAGTAACGGCTCTAAGTCAAGAGATCCTCGCCACGTAGTAACGGCTCGTCAACGTTACGACAACGTTGTTACAAAAATTTCGTAACGGCCGGAGAGCCGTTACCACGTGGCAAATTCGTAACGGCTCACAACTCATTACGAGCCGTTACAACAAAAATTCAGAATTCGCCACAAAGCCGTTACAAAAAAAATGTAACACCCACTTTTGCAACAGGCAAGAGCCGTTACAACCCGTTTTAGTAACGGCTTGGTTCTGTTACTAATCCCAGAATTTGGTGTAGTGAATGTGTATAAATTATGGCCTACGGTGATAACCGCAAGTGCACGGCGTCTATCGGAGACGCGGCAAGTACGGGTCGATCCCACAGAGAAATGGGTGTGCTATGTATGATCTAAGGCTTCCTCAACTGAAATTCAACAAGTGCAAGTAATAGATATTTGGTTGCCGATACGGCTGATGTTGAAATGTGACAATGAATAAAGGATAAACTACAACAGTGAGAGTAAATGGATGCTGGGGTTGTCAAATTCACCACTAAACCATATTATGTGTTCAACTAATTTGGGCTTTCTTGTCCTGTGACAGATAAGGATAATTTGTCAATTTTATCACCTATCTAAAGGGTTTCTCTTTGTGACACTTCAATACACAACTAAAAGTGCTAACCCAGAGCACTAGTTGTCTAGTTAAGCACAACTAGTCAAGGGAATTATCCTATAATTCTAAGGCTTGAGTCACAAAGATACTAAACACAAGTATAACCTAACTACAATGCATACTTGGCATGCATTGTGAGAGAAGAGTGTTAGATACTTATAATTGAAGGTGTTCTCTATAATTTAAGCATTCAAGATTACTCAAACCGAGTTGAATTCAAAACAAAGGATAGCAAACTAATTAGAACATTAAAAACAACAAATTAAAACTAAAGTGCTGCTCTGGCTAATCCAGGCATACCTCCTAACAACATCATTCATCTCTATTTATACATGCAACAGATTCAACAAACCAAACCCTAAATTACTTTTAAAACAAAATTAAATGCAACCCATACTCAATTGCTTCTCCTCTTCTCGTCACTTCGGCTTCGTAGCTCCATGTGGGGTTGTTGGTTGAATACCCTAGTTCTAGTTATCTCTCGATTTAGTTTCTAGGGTTGGTAGAAACTACAAAAGAGATATCTAGACCTAAGGAGTGGGAGTAGGTGGCTGCTCCGATGGAGTTGGTGATGGAGGTGGCGGAATCGGCCTGTGGCGGGAGATGGAGGTGGTGTCCGTGGAGTTTGGTCGGAGATGGGTTTTGCAGCTCGCTCTCTGTCAGGGTGAGGGAGAAGAAATGAGTTTAGGGTTAGGCTTTGGGGTTTATATAGGGGCTATGCTGTGAAGCGGTTACATCAAAGCTCGATGAGGAAGGCGCAGCGAGCGTAGGATCTTGCGGGAGAGATCTGAACGGGTGAGGGAGAACTGAGGCGATTTGCTGTTGAGCGGGAGTATCAAGACATGATGTGAACGATGGAGCGACCGTAGGATGTAGCTAGACGCGATCTGAACGGCTCGGGATGAACGGGTTCGGATCCGGGTCGTGGGTAGCTCTAGCCCATGTCTTCCTTGTTGGGTTGTAACTGATTCGCGCGCGGGCTTTGGCTATCTGCTCCATAAATGCTCGTCTCCAATTCTTTGCTCTTTTGGCTCCTCAATTTCTCCGGACTTTATTTAGTACCTAAAAACACAAAATTAATTAATACAAATATTTATTCTTGAAAACAAAGAAAACACGAGAATGGGATAATATCTCGATTTCTAAGCGCAAAAGATGAGTAAAATGCCAATAAAAAGGTGTATAAATATGCACTATTTGGCACTCATCAAATACCCCCAAACCCGAATTTTACTTGTCCTCAAGTGAAACAAATGAAGAAATCCTAACTATACCCTGTCGCAGTCTCTCGAATGCATTTAGCGTATGCACTAAGCCTTTAAACCTCTAGGTGTCCCTAGTGGACGAGTTGTAGTCTCGTGAGGGTTTACCAGAGGTGTACCCACAAAACATTCTCCAACTTCAGAGTGTAAAAGAGTCTCAAGCCTCCAAGAAGCTATGAGTACATAGAGTTTCTTCGTCTTTGGTAACATGAAGTTAGAACTACCAAAGAACGCATTCTCATCCTTAAGTGCTGAGCGAGAAGTAACCATACCATATGAAAGAATTCGATTCGATTGTGATCATAAGCCTCGACTTCGCCTCACCATTAAGGTTTTATGATAATTGCACTCAAAAAGATCGCTTTTATAGTCTCTCATGTGTGCAGCAGGAATAAAGAGAGAAATCCCGCACACGTTGTAGGTAAGAAGGATAACCTTCCGAAATAAAATCTGGAGACTCCACGTAAGTGGACAAAAAGAATCTTTTTCGATGATCTCTAAGAAAGGAAATCAACCATTAGCAAGGGGTGGGAGTACTCACTCACTTCTCACCCGATCGGCAATTAATATCACTCTCTCATAAGAACCATAGAAACGTCTTCAATCTTCGGTCTTTGGTCTTCAATTGTTGATGACGAACTTCTAAACTTCACAAAACTTGACAATTTTTTAACTTTTCTACTCAAATTCCTTGTTGTTTGGATTTTTTCTTCTTGAACTCTCTTTACCATGGTGGTAGCAAAAATAAACTACAATATTATTATTTTTATTTTATTTTATTTTATTTTTTTTTTGATTTTTTTTTTTTTTTTTTTTTTTTTTTTTTTTTTTGATGTGTTTACAATAAGTGAAAATAAAAATACAAATAATGAAACAACTAACTCCATGGACAAAGGACTTTAACACTCAATTTTTCCACAACTTGTATTGTCTTGATTTTATAAATTTTATTAATTCTCATCCTATTTTGTTTTCTTTGTTGCACATAAACCTTGGACTATCTCAACTTTTCTTTCAATATTCTGATGTTGCTCCGCTTGCTGACGATGATATGTTTCTATTGGTTCTGTTGATTGAGAGAGAGAGTGATGCTAACTGCAAATCGGTATTTAGAAGAAGTTTTCATCTTTAGACGTCACCCTCATGATTGACAAAAACTAGCACTCAAGAGATCAAAAGTAGTGCTGAAATTGGTGCGAAGTTGGGTAGCTCACCATTCCTACCCTAATTTACGTACGGTGACACACACTCTAACAGCTTTTTCTAGAAAGTTGCAAAAAATTGAAGGTTGGTGCCTCACTTGATGTAAAATGGGTAGTCTCCACTATGGGTGATCACAATTCTACTACCGAATATCTAAACAAAGACCTAATTCGCCCTCCGGTATGGTTAAATCCAACTTTAACGCTCTAATCAACTAAGGAACCCGATTGCGTTCTCCTAGACTTCTAACTTTTGTTACTTCTGGTCAGACTCTCTATGTAAACATAGCTAAAAGCATGCTTGTGACTCTAAAATCTCTAAAAGTTGGAGGTTTTTACAAAAGAGTTTTGATCTCTTTTTTTTTTTTTTTTTTTTTTTTTTTGAAAATAAAAGGTAAAATAAAAGACTAAAAACTCTAAATGCAAATGCACCCCCCAAACCTAAATCAAACATTGTCCTCAATGTGTCACAGATAGGAAAAATTTAAACAGTTACATACCATGAGAACTATCTTTGATAAGAGAAAAGGGAAGAGATTACCGGATGTCGGCGGGAGCAGGTTGGAGCTTCATTAATCAAGGCTAGAATCCAACATTCTCGGTGGAGATCATATCGGATTAGCACAAAATATGTGCAAGAAGACTCAACCGTTTCAAGAAAAGAAAATTTTAACAAGTCCTACTGGATTATATACAATGAAAGTTCACCATAAACCAAGAGTCTAAAGAGTTGAGGATCAACCCAATAGAAAATATGTACACACATTAACAGCCTTACACAAATATAATATGATAGTGCAAGTAAGACCGCAAATGGGAATGAGTTTCCCCCAAACCTAAACTTGTCAACAGGTGTGTTTGTGAGTACAAAATCTTGCAATTTTAAAGGTACATCATGCAAAAGGTCTAACTCAAAATGAGTTTTGCTAATTACAAAGTGACATACACATTCCAACCGTGGGCTCCTTAAGAGTGTTATACTTTGATGCAAAATAGTCCAAGAGGACTTGGGAAGCACAAAGTTCTAGGCCTAAGTTAGGCATTTTCAGAAAAGTTGGTTTTGCAATTTGTTACAAACTACACCTAGGTTTGGTGGAGGAGTTTCAATTTGTGACTCAGGAGAGAGGTTAGGTACATCTAAGTTGTTTGCATGTATAAAATCATTTGCACCATCACACACTTTCCTAAAGTCAGAAGAAGGTAAATCATGTTCATTTTCACAGGATAATTGCACAGGTTCCACATCATCATCACATATATGAATATTAGAAGAAGCATCATTCATGGGGTTCACAGAAGAGACAATTAATGTCTCTGAACCTAAAGATTCTACTACATTTTCAAAATACACATGCTCTTCATATTCATCATCATCATCATAGCAAAAATTCATCTCTCCATTCAAAAATGTAGTATTTTTAGTGTACTAGCTCATCTACCTCTAGATTAGGTTCGTATTCAATGTTAGTTGCATGAGTAAGACTAGAAACACTATTTTCAATCCTATCATTTTGTAACTCAATCAGGTTCCTTTGAAGAATCATCTTGAGTTGTTCTATTGAAGGAGAGTCTTCACTAGTGGGTATGCATTCCTCATATGGATATTCATTGTATGGTCGTGCATGAGGTTCACTAGAGAAGGAAATTCAGACATGTTGCTATATGGATGGTCATGCATTGCATTCATTTCAAGCCTAGCATTTTGCTCCATGAGTGTTTCCATTATTGATTGCAAACTAGGAGTTGGGGGAGTATAAAATTGTTCATCTCCCCACTGTGGTGAATGATGCATGTGTGCAGGTTGATTATGGTCCCAATAGTTGCCAGCATGGTCACTTCTAGACACTTCGTACATTGGATAATCATGGTTTTCCCTAGACGCCTAAAATCATGCAAAATATAACAAGACTCAGCAGGTGGTCTAAGCCACCACATAAGGTACATGCATAAATTTCATATTGCCTAGAGGAATTAGATTTGACAAATTGCCTTTCTAAAGCGGAACTTGAGCTTCTAATTGATCTAGAAGTGATGACTGGGTATGAGGAAAGTGTTCATTTTCAACTTTGTGGTGGATGATGCATGTGATCATAGTGATTAGGGTATGTGAGGTCGGGGCCACGAGAAGGCTCATAAAATTCCCTAAAATCACTATGGTATGTGGGGGTTCATCCCGTGAAGCGTGCCCGTAAGCAAGCTCTCTAAGGGATTTGTTTCCATCCCCAGATGCAGACCAAAATCCTGACATGATTTATCAACTCAAATTGAACTCAAAGTCTAGTTTGGTTTATGTGGGTTTTGTTTGGTTTAAGTGGGATTGGTTTGGTTTTGTGGGCTTCTTTTGTTTGTTGTGGGATTTGGTTTGTTTGGGATTTGTTGTTTGAAGCCCAGGTTTTGTGAAAACAGCACAGCCCAGCTTGGGTTGGCAGAAGTAGAGCCCAGTAGTTTGGCTGGTTTAACAGCCCAGGTTTGTGTGCAAAGCCTAGAGGTTGGGCTTCAGTTATAAGCAGCCCAGTGCACAGTGAAATTGCACAGCCCAGATGATGTGATGTGGGCCTAGTTTTTTTTTTTTTTTTTTGCACAGCCCAGCTATATGTGGGCTTAGCTGTTTAGGGTTCAGCCCAACGGTGTGGGTTCTAGTTTGGTTTAAGCCTAGTGGTTGTGTAGAACCTAGTTGTTGCAGAGCCCAAGTTAGATGAACAAGTGCAGCCCAGCAATTGAATGACCCGGTATGTGGGCTGATGGGTTCGGTCTAGTAGCTGCACGGCCCAAATTATGTTGAAAAATGAAAACCGATTCAACTCGGTAAATCGCTGAGTTAGGTGACTCAGCGATTCAGGGAGTCAACTCAACTCGGCCGGTTCAACTCGGTGAACAGTAACCAGTTCACTCACTCAGCTCTCCGCTCAGACTTTTACTCAGCTGAGTCAAAGTTTTCTATTCAGCCCTCACTCAGCTCACTCAGAGTCAACAAGTGTAGTTGATATCAAGCAAAATTTTGAGATTTTCAGCTCACAACTGAGAGCTTCAGTTGCTCAAATCTGGCAGGGCTAAGTCCAGCCAAATCTCAGCCAAATTCTCACAAATAAATCACAAAACACCCACAAAACTCTCACCGATTATCAAATTTTTCACTCAAGAAACTCTCAAACTGATCTCACTCAAAGTTTCACAATCTCACTCAAATGTCAGTGATTTTCGGAGTTTTCAATGGGGTTTCAAACAAATGTGCAATGCACAACTCAGAGCATGCATAGGGTAAGCTCATATAAGGTTTAGCACAAGGTCAACAAGCAAGCATACATATTATTCATTCATTCATGCAAGGTCTAGCATGCTTGGTAATCGGCTCAACAAGAAACCGGTGGTATCACACAGATTTGCGGCTAAACAAAGACAGAAGGCACACAGTTGCGGTTCGGGGGTCAGCTAGGTTATGCACTTCCTCACGAGATGCGGCTCAATTGCTCAATGGTTCACACTTGGCTCAAACTTGCGGCCTAGGGGCTAGCAAGTGAGCAGGTGTCTGGCTTTTAACACAATGGTCAAACAACACAATGGGTAAATGAGCCGGTTCGGGGTATTTGGGGCATACGTGGCATACTGTGGGAAGTTTAGGCTTACCTCAAGAACTGGGCTTTCCCTTGGGTTGGCTCACTTGCCACTTGCACTGCTAGCTCAACAAGCAAATTTCAGTTTTCAATTTTTCACAAACTAAACAACCGAGCTATAGTACTCCAATTGCGAGCTCGGACTCGGGCTCGGGGCTAGGCAACAGAGCTCAAAGCTAGGCAGGTTATCGGCTCAATGCTACAGGGCTAGGCAACATAGACAGGACATATGATGTAAAGCAATTAATAAAATGATTGTAACTAAGTTGCACTAGTAAGGTATTGATGCATTAACAGTGAAGATGCAAAACAAAAAGAAGAAAAGCTAAGTTACACTAACTTAAGGACTAAAAACAGCAAAAATAGGCTAAAGAAAGACAAAATAAATCTGTACAGGGATGAATTGCAATGCTACAAATAAATTTACAATGCTAAGTTACAATGCTAAATTACAGATGCAATACTACAAGTTACAGATGCAATACTACAATGCTAACAAAGAAACTTACAATGCTAAGTTACTCTACAAGTTAAGTTATACTACAATGTCTTAAGTTACAGAGGCGGTTTACAAAAATTAACTAAGTGATACTATGATGCAAATGCATATATACAGGGGTAGTAAAGAAAAACAGTGAAGCGAGCCAATGAACACAGGGCACGCGCCAAGTCCCCGGCAGCGGCGCCAAAAACTTGGTAGGCCTCGGAATGTGTATAAATTATGGCCTACGGTGATAACCGCAAGTGCACGGAGTCTATCGGAGACGCGGCAAGTACGGGTCGATCCCACAGAGAAATGGGTGTGCTATGTATGATCTAAGGCTTCCTCAACTGAAATTCAACAAGTGCAAGTAATAGATATTTGGTTGCCGATACGGCTGATGTTGAAATGTGACAATGAATAAAGGATAAACTACAACAGTGAGAGTAAATGGATGCTGGGGTTGTCAAATTCACCACTAAACCATGTTATGTGTTCAACTAATTTGGGCTTTCTTGTCCTGTGACAGATAAGGATAATTTGTCAATTTTATCACCTATCTAAAGGGTTTCTCCTTGTGACACTTCAATACACAACTAAAAGTGCTAACCCAGAGCACTAGTTGTCTAGTTAAGCACAACTAGTCAAGGGAATTAGCCTATAATTCTAAGGCTTGAGCTGCAGCATACTAAACACAAGTATAACCTAACTACAATGCATACTTGGCATGCATTGTGAGAGAAGAGTATTAGATACTTATAATTGAAGGTGTTCTCTATAATTTAAGCATTCAAGATTACTCAAACTGAGTTGAATTCAAAACAGTGGATTAGGGTTTCATTGAAACCCTAGCAAACTAATTAGAACATTAAAAACAACAAATTAAAACTAAAGTGCTGCTCTGGCTAATCCAGGCATACCTCCTAACAACATCATTCATCTCTATTTATACATGCAACAGATTCAACAAACCAAACCCTAAATTACTTTTAAAACAGAAATTAAATGCAACCCATACTCTGAATTGCTTCTCCTCTTCTGTCACTTCGGCTTCAGAGCTCCATGTGGGGTTGTTGGTTGAATACCCTAGTTCTAGTTATCTCTGATTTAGTTTCTAGGGTTGGTAGAAACTACAAAAGAGATATCTAGACCTAAGGAGTGGGAGTAGGTGGCTGCTATGATGGAGTTGGTGATGGAGGTGGCGGAATCGGCTGTGGCAGGAGATGGAGGTGGTGTCTGTGGAGTTTGGTCGGGAGATGGGTTTTGCAGAGCTCTGCTCTCTGTCGGGGTGAGGGAGAAGAAATGAGTTTAGGGTTAGGCTTTGGGGTTTATATAGGGGATATGCTGTGAAGCGGTTACATCAAAGCTCGATGAGGAAGGCGCAGCGAGCGTAGGATCTTGCGGGAGAGATCTGAACGGGCGAGGGAGAACTGAGGCGATTTGCTGTTGAGCGGGAGTATCAAGACATGATGTGAACGATGGAGCGACCGTAGGATGTAGCTAGACGCGATCTGAACGGCTCGGGATGAACGGGTTCGGATCCGGGTCGTGGGTAGCTCTAGCCCATGTCTTCCTTGTTGGGTTGCAACTGATTCGCGCGTGGGCTTTGGCTATCTGCTCCATAAATGCTCGTCTCCAATTCTTTGCTCTTTTGGCTCCTCAATTTCTCCGGACTTTATTTAGTACCTAAAAACACAAAATTAATTAATACAAATATTTATTCTTGAAAACAAAGAAAACACGAGAATGGGATAATATCTGATTTCTAAGCGCAAAAGATGAGTAAAATGCCAATAAAAAGGTGTATAAATATGCACTATTTGGCACTCATCACTCAGCAAATACAAAATAAAAGCAGAAGCAGAATTGGAAGGTTGTCTCTAAATTGAAAAGTACACAGAAGCTATCAGTAAGTAAGAAACGGGAACTCAAATATATATCATCAGGCGATGATGACGACGACGACGTACCTATCAACAAAAAAATATATATTAACAACAGAACAAAGAAAAGGGAACTCGAGGACTACGACGACGATGTACCTATCAGCGAAATTTTCAGGATAAACGACATACTTGAGAAAATAAAACTCTAAGAGAGACAAGACGACGATTACGACGACGATGTACCTATCAACAAAATTTTCAAGATTAACAAAAGACTAAAATGAGAAACTTCTTAATCTCATCTTTCATTTTCAGTTTGTTTAGATTTGTTTTTTTTTTCCTGCCTAGCTTTTGCATCATGATTCTTCAGGTATTCTAAGGCATCTGCTACAACAAAGTGTATCTACTGCAATATTTTTTTTAATGTCAACTACTGTATCAATTGTCACTAATGCATACTTTCTGACTACTTCTTGCACATGTATCAACTATTTCATATACTACTCTCTATACTTGTTACCCTCTTTGCTCTACTTTTTGCTATTACTTCATGAACACCAATTATGTCCTTTGTTGTTGTTCCTTGGTGTTGAATAAGCATTCAAATTAACTATTGCAGGATAGTAAGCATTTCCCCTATACTAGATGATTTGTCGTATCGTACAACTTGTAGTGGTGTTGAATTTTTATGGTAATCTTCTTTGCATAATGCAACCAAGATGCAAGCTTGAAGTGTCGAATTTTTGACTAGGATGTAGGTTTGTTTTCTTTTAGAGAAGAAGACACCTCCGAACTATGATATTACTTAACTCTTGATAATATCGGTAAACATGATTTTACCTTAAAATTTTCCCAGTTTGCTATTTAGAATGTGAAATCGTAGAAAGTCGGAGAGATAACTTTTCCCATACTACCGGGTCTTGTTTTGCTTTGGGATGATCATCAACGAAATCAACTTTGTCAGCCACACCTATAATTAAGAACTTTGAAATTGTTAATGATCATCAGGTACCTGGACTTGGCAAGCACTTTGTATACGTATTAAACCCTTCCAATACACAATTTGAAAATCCGTCCGTGGTACTGAATATTTATAAATGGTTGGAAATCTATTTATCTCAAGTTTGCGTAAAATTTGTGGAATAAAGCAATTTGCAGTTGATAGACACATTTTTGTGTCTGAATTGTCCTCATTGTCTCTATTGTTGGTCTCGATTTTTGTACTAATTTTGGTGTTTTTATGTTTGTATGGTGTTTTTGGAGAAATACACTTGTGCGGAAAAAGTTGCTCAAAAAGTGTTATTTGGACCCCCGGAGAAAAGTATTAAAGGCGCCCTCACTTTGGTTAAGGGGCACCTCAGTTGGGCTCCTGCTATTCGCACCCCCAGTTTGGTTAGGGGGACACAATATTCTCCATTCAAAATTCAGTTTTGGCGGGAACTTTTGCAGCCACCGGGAAGAATTAGGGTTCGTGTTTTGGGCATGTTAGAAGGAGACTAAATCGCTGAAACTTCATGGTTCGACTTGTTAGAACATCACAGGCATGGTATGGTCTATATTTTCGGTTAGAATTGGCTGCATCGTGGGATTGAGGCAAACGAGCAACACGTACACGTACACGTGTCCGCTTGAGTTTTGGAGTTTTTTGAACGTGTTACAATGCATGATTGTTGACTCGAGCAACAACCAGGAGCGTGTAAGAAATAAGGATAGCTTTCATCTAGCAGACGCGTGCAGGAGAAGAAAATGGAAAGAATATCTTCCCGTATCTGCGCGGAGTAATGGGGATTATTCGGAGTGATTACCGTGATTTTGTGGCCCACATCGACTATATATAGAGTGTTGAGGAGTTGTAGTTGAAGGACGGAGAGTTGGGAGAGATAACAGAGCAAAGAAATTCAAGTTTCAGAGATCTGCTGCTGCTGCCATTGAAGAGAGCTCGAAGAACATAAGACGCACGAAGGACCGTCGTTCTTTAACAGTGTTAACGACTCACAGCTGAGGGTCGTAGTTCAGAGACAGTCTTAAAGCAACAGTAAAAACGACAGTTACTATTTATCGTTCTCTGTAACAGTTCGGTTTGTGACAAAAATAATTGTTACAAACCCGATTTTTCATTATTTCTCCCTTATTCATCATTTGTAAACCATTTTTGAGCAATGAAATCAACTTTTGAGCGTGTTTCCAACATGATGAGCTAAACCTATCCTTTGGAGCGACGGAGGAAGCCATTCTTTCAAGAAATATGTGGTAACATTTACTTTATTAATTTATGGAATATTTTTATATGATTAATTGCATTGATAAAAAAATGAATTAAATGATTTTTATTAATCAAATGTGTTTTCTCTTGATGATGCATGCTTAGTTTTAGACTCTTGATGCGTTATGCTTGCGACTAACATTTGATATTTTGGAAATCTGATTTTGGCAATACTTTAGAATCAAATCAATTGTTTAAATTGCATGATATAAATTAATTTAAAACCACATAAGTATTGATGAATGGTGAAATCCTAGCTCCATCCTCTCCATAATTTTCACAACAACTTGTATTTTGAGTTTGTTATATTTTTGCTTTAAAAATTAAGTCTAAAAATGTGCTTTCACAAGTCTTAACAAACCTTATTTACTACAACATTATTGAGATCACATCAATTTTTGGCGCCGCCGACGCGGACTTGTCTTTAGGCTAGAGTTTTTAGATTTTTTCTTTTTTCTTTTTTTTTAGGTTTTTATTTGTTTTTATTTTATTTGTTCTTCTTTACGTTTTTGGGTTTTTGTCTTTTTACTACAGATTTTGGAATTTGGAGCAAAAGAAAAATTTGCCAAAGCTTTTGGTGAATACTTAAAGATTTGGAGTTAAAGACAAATCGAAAGGAGCGAAAGAAGAAGATTTCTTTTTATTTATTATTTTTAAAAAAAGAGAAAAAAAGAGAGGCATTTTTTTTTTTTTTTTTTTTGATTTTTTTTTTTTAGACTTTCCTTTTCTTTTGCACTTTTACTTTTTGGACTTGGACATTTGGACATTTGGACATTTGGACATTTGGACATTCTTTTATTTTTTTCAAACCCTACGGAAGGGTAGTATTAAATATTAAACTGTTGCAGAGAAGGACGGTGTTTACGATATCACCTCGGCCCCTCGGGTTCGTACATGACATAGGAGTCGTGGCACGAGTCGACTACAATGGTTCATCCCCCATCTGGTATGGGAGGTAAGTTTGTCGAAACACTCGCGAATCCCCTGTCAGCGAGTTATTGTATTCCTTCGTTTGCATATATGCTGAGGACTTGAAAACGGCTGTTTTAATTTCCTAGTAAAGGGCAAGGACTGGCCATATAAGATAAGGGTTCGGATTTCATCACCGTTCTCTTCTTGCCCGCCTTAGGAAAACGATACTTAACGCGAACCTAAGCTTTAAAATTTGGAATAGAACGAGACCGATAGGGTAACGAGCTTAGTAGGAAAGTCGTTCGAAAAATATTGGTTACTCTTTTAGCATACTTCGAAGTTCATGATGGTTTCTGTGAAGTTGAATGCGTGACTGCGCCGCCTTGTAATAGCGGTGAGGCCTTGGGTATCAAAGATCCACGGAGCTTCGCTCGCCTTGATTCAACTTACTTTGACTCGGATTGATCCAGAGGGGTTTGCTTAAATTGTAACGAATTTCCTTTCGAACGATTAGAAGCTGGTCTAGAAACAATCTAAGTGGAGTCATCATGCTTTTTGTTTGCTAGATATCATTAGGTTTGCTGTGGTGGAGTCAGCCTTGTTTGTGTTTGCATAGAACTTCCCTTCCTTTTTAGGGTTTTTCTTTTTCTTTTGTTTTTCTAGTGTATGCTCGAGGTCAGTAGAGAACGGGCTTGGAAAAGAAACACTCTAGGTCGTTTGATTAGTGACAAACCTGGTAATTCTTCTTGTGAAGGCGGGGAACTCGAAGACTCTTCTTTTGAGAGCCCCGTTTTTGGAAATTTCAGCTTTGAAAACTTGACAATTAGTGAAGAAAGTACTCCTAGTCCTTTGGTAGTGCCAGAAATGGCAACTTTGAAAGCTTTGTTAAACCCAACTAGGACCTCTTGTCCGTTATGTATCAAGTTAGTTGAAACTAAGGCGAATTATGAACTGAAACCTGGGACCCTGCAAATGTTCCCAATCTTTTTAGGGAAAGAAAGTGAAAACCCCTATTTTCATATTAGGGAATTTGAGGAAGTTTGTAGTACTCTGAAAATTAAAAACCTAGATGATGCTGAGTTGAAACTTAGGTTATTCCCATTTTCCCTAAAATATAAAGCCAAATCATGGCTATATAGTTTGGCTTCTAAGTCAATTGAAACCTATGACCAACTTACAACTGCCTTTTTATAGAAGTTTTTCCCTAGGCATAAAACATCGTCTATTAGGACGCAAATCTGTACTTTTTCTCAACAAGAGGGAGAATCTTTATATAGGTATTTGAAAAGGTTTAATGACTTAATATCTCAATGTCCTCATCATGGTTTAGAAAAGGTTAGGCTAGTTCAGATCCTCTACGAGGGTTTAGATTATTCGACAACAACCATGGTTGAGTCCTTATGCACAAGTGGGTTTGAGAATAAAACTTTTGATGACGCGATGACATTTTTGAATGAAATCGCCGATAAGACCCAACAATGGGAAAATAGTAAGGAAACCCAGAAAACAATTCTTCTAAGTAGAGGAAATGTCAATAGGATAAAAGGATCTTATGAGTCTGATGCTAAAATAGCAGCCATAGCCAAAAGGTTAGAAGCCTTAGAATTAGGTCATTCTAGTGGTAGTGGTGGAAGAATAGAGCCTTTTGGGAAGGCCATACTTTTGTTGAAGAGCAAGCCAATGCTCTTTATAATAATGCTAGATTTGATAATCGTCAAAAGTTTGACCCTTATTTGGAAACCTATAGCCCTGGCTAGAGAAACCATCCAAACCTTTCTTAGTCTAAGGGCCAAAATCAAGGTCGAGTCTAGTAACTCTCGGGTTCCCCAGGGCTTTGGCTATACTAAGAGTCCTTCACTCAGGTAAAGTTTCGAACCCTTCGAGATAAAAAGATTATGAGTTTAGAAGAGAATCTTGATTTGTTAACTCGTAACACTGTGCAACTTCAAGCAATCTGTTGCTCAAGGTTTAGAAGAAAATAAGAGAATAGGTCAGGCTAACTCTCAGCTATTTCGAGTTGAAAACTCGGAGTTAGTCGAATAAATGAATCTTTGAGAGAAAGAGGTAGGTTTCTAGTCAAACTCAACCCAACCCTAGAGGAATTAATGAAATAGGTGAAGGACCATCCAATCATGTGAATGCTATTAAAATCCTTAGAAGTGGAAGAGTCATAGACAACAAGGTTGCCATGCCCGATAGTGAACATGCTTTGTAGTTCACCCTTCAACCGAAACCGAAGAGACCGATAAAATCTCTAAAGAGACCGATGAGGTTCCCGATAAGCCCGTATTTGTTCCTAGAGCCCCATTCCCACAACCGCTAGTTCCAACTAAGAGGGAGTCCACCTTTAATGATATATTAGAAGTTTTTAAGCAGGTAACTATCAACCTTCCACTATTAGATGCAATTAAGCAGATTCCCGCTTATGCTAAATTTCTTAAGGATATGTGCACGCGAAAGCGTAAGCTTAGTGTCCAGAAGAAAGCCTTCCTAGCTAGTCATGTGAGTTATATTATTCAGAATATCACTATTCCTAAGTATAAAGACCTGGGGTCCCCTACTATTTCTTGCACAATAGGTAAATACCGTGTTGAGAAAGCATTGCTTGACTTAGGAGCCAGTGTGAACTTACTCCCGTACCATGTGTACCTTAAGCTAGGACTAGGTGAGATGAAACCTACCCAGATGACTCTTCAGTTAGCTGATAGGTCCGTTAAAATTCCTCGTGAGGATGTTCTTATAGAGGTCGACAAGTTTATGTATCCAGTGGATATTGTTATCCTAGATACCCAACCTGTCCCTGACCCAGAGAACCAAATACCAATGATTTTAGGTCGCCCGTTTTTAGCTACATCCAATGCGATCATTAACTGTCGAAATGGTATTATGAATTTGTCTTTTGGTAATATGACTATTGAGTCTGAACATTTTTAATATTAGTAAGCTACCCTCTAACTAGATGACTCGAACATAGAAGAGGTGAACATGATAGGAACACTAGTCGAGGAGTCATTACCAAACACTTTGTTAGAAGATCCATTAGAGAAATGTCTAACTCACTTTGGGATTGATTTTGATGATGATGATGTGATTAATGAGGTGAATGCCTTGTTAGATTCAACCCCTTTGATAGACAATGGCTGGAAACCTAAGTTCGAGACACTACCAATTTCTAAGTCTACCCTAGTTCCTTCGTTAGAAGAGCCTCCTAAGTTGGACCTAAAACCATTGCCGGATACCCCAAAGTATGTGTTTTAGGCCCTTATGAGACTTTTACTGTGATTGTTGCTTCCGACTTGGATAGTGATCAGGAAATTAGGCTAGTAATCGTCCTTCGAACAACAAGGAAGCTTTAGGGTGGACCATAGCATACATTATGGGTATAAGTCCTACGGGTTTGTATGCATCGATTTATTTAGAGGAAGATACCAAACCTTCTAGGGAGATGCAATGTCGACTGAACCCTAATATGAAAGAAGTAATTCGAACCGAGGTTCTTAAGCTGTAAGATGCAGGCATTATCTACCCCATTTCCGACAGTAAGTGGGTCAGCCGCGTTCAGGTTGTTCCAAAGAAATCCCAGATACCGTAGTCCGAATGATAATAATGAGTTAATCCCAACCCGAGTGACCATGGGTTGGCGTGTTTGTATTGACTATAGGAAATTGAACAAGGTCACTAGGAATGACCACTTTCCCCTTCCCTTCATCGACCAGATGCTAGAGAGATTAGCTGGACATAGTCATTACTGCTTTTTAGATGGCTACTCTGTCTATAATCGTATCGTTATTTCCCGTAAGACCAGGAGAAAACCACTTTTACTTGTCCCTTTGGTACCTTTGCGTATAGACGCATGCCTTTCGGGCTATGTAACGCCCTGCGACTTTTCAGCGTTGCATGATGAGCATATTTTCGGATATGGTAGAACGGTTATTAGAGGTCTTTATGGATGAATTTTTCTGTGTTTAGTTCATCTTTTGATGAGTGCTTGCATCATTTGTCATTAGTGTTGACTAGGTGTAAGAAAAAGAATCTAGTGCTTAATTTGGAGAAATGTCATTTCATGGTTCGATCAGGAATTGTTTTAGGGCATATCGTATCTTCTAAGGGTATATAGGTAGATAAAGCCAAAGTTAACCTTATCAAGACTTTACAGTCCCAAAACCGTAAGAGATATTAAGTCATTCTTAGGGCATGCAGGTTTTTATCGTCGATTCATTAAGGATTTTATCTTGATTTCTAGACCTCTTTGCAATTTGCTTGCAAAAGATGTTAAGTTTGTCTTTGATGATGCTTGTTTAGAGGATTTTGAGAAGCTTAAGACTTTACTTACTACCGACCCCATAGTCCAGGCACCCAAATGGAACCTACCCTTTGAGATCATGTGCGATGCTTCATATTATGCTATTGGTGTTGTGCTAGGTCAGCGAGAAAATAAATTACTTCATGTGATTTACTATGCTAGCAAAACTATGAACGATGCCCAGTTGAACTATACCACTACGGAGAAGGAACTGTTAGCCATTGTGTTTGCCTTGGACAAGTTTAGACCCTATCTCTTAGGTTTTAAGGTCATAATCTTCACCGATCATGTTTGCTTTGAAGTATCTTCTTTCCAAGAAGGATACTAAACCTAGATTGATTAGATGGATCCTCTTGTTACAGAATTTTCCTTAGACATTAGAGACAAAAAGGTGCGAGAAAATGTGGTAGCAGACCACTTGTCTAGGCTTGTTGTGGATACCTCTGATGATTCTCTTCCTGTTAGGGATAGTTTTCCCGATGAACAACTGTTCTTTGTTACCCAATTACCTTGGTATGCGAATATAGTGATACTGGTCCAATGCCCCAATATTGGGGTAAACAAGATCGTTCTAGGTTTTTAGCCGAGGTTAAGCACTTCTTTTGGGATGATCCTTATTTATTTAAGTATTATCCAGGACAGTTATTAGGAGATGTATACCCGAGAATGACCGGTCCAAGATTATTTCCTTTTGTCATGATCATGCTTGTGGGGGTCACTTTAGTGCAAAGAAGACTGCTGCTAAGATATTGCAAAGTGTGTATTCTATTGGCCTTCATTGTTTAAAGACCCCCATAGTTACCGTGTTACTTGTAAACGTTGCCGTAAATTAGGAACCACTTCCCGTAGGTATATGATGCCCTTGAACCCGATTTTAATTGTTGAGGTCTTTGATGTGTGGGGTATTGACTTTATGGGTCCATTTCTTAATTCCTTTGGTAACCTATACATCCTTGTCGCTGTAGACTATGTCTCTAAGTGGATTGAGGCGGTTGCGTGTAAAACCAATGACCATAGGGTTGTGATTGAGTTATTGAAAAATAATATACTTACACGTTAAGTACACCGCGAGCTATAATTAGTGATGGAGGGTCGCACTTTTGTAATGGACCCTTTAAGCTTTTTGATGAAGAAATATGGTATTACACATAAGGTAGCCACCCCATATCATCCACAGACTAGTGGTCGGTAGAGGTTTCTAATAGGGAGATAAAACGTATATTAGAGAAAACAGTTAATCCTAATCGGAAAGACCGGTCGTCTAGGCTTACCGATGCCTTATGGGCTTACCGCATCGCGTTTAAAACCCCTATTGGAATGTCGCCTTATCGGCTTGTTTATGGCAAGGCATGTCATTTACCTGTTGAGTCGAACATAAAGCTTATTGAAGCTGTTAAGCGCCTAAATTTTTCACTTGACAAGGCGGGATCCCATAGGAAACTCCGGCTCAATGAGTTGGACGAGATTCGATAGATGCTTACGATAGTGCGAAGGAGTATAAGAACAAAATGAAACTTGTGCATGATAGAAATATTTTACGGAAGTCATTTTCTCCAGGTCAAAAAGTTCTTCCGTATGATACCCGCTTGCATCTTTTCCCCGGGAAGTTACGTTCTCGGTGGATTCGGGTCCTTTTATTGTTCGCACTTGTCTTTCCTCATGGAGTGTTGAGATCGAGACACCGGATGGTAGTAGTTCTTCGAAGGTTAACTGGTCGGAGATTGAAACCCTTTTTAGAACCCTTTCCTACAGGTGATGTTGAGGAGGTCCCTCTGGAGGACCCTATTTACCCTTGATTGACCATCGAGGCGATTGTATGTTGTATATTAGTTTTTGATTTCTCTCTTCACCCAGGTACTATCTTTCCGACTTCTCTCTTTACTGATTCCTCATGCCACTTTACTTTTTGGTATTGCTCTTTCATTAGAAACATTGAGGACAATGTTAGATTTAAGTTTGGGGGTGGGGAAGAAACTTTTTGTTAGCTTTTAGTTGCAATAAATAAACTCCAGAGCCTAGAAATTTATGTTTATTAAGGTCGGCACTAACTAATCTAAGTGGATGGAAACATTTTGGTTGTAGGAGTTGAGGAACCAATCTGATTAGATGGAAACATCTAGAAGAGTCTATTCATAAAAGCACAGAGCTCAGGTGTTAGAAAAGAAAACATGGTAGTTTCGCCATATCCTCGTGATGGAAACATCGAAAGAATCCCGATCACTTCTTTTTCTTTTTACCACTGCTAGGGTGAAATAGAGTGACTGAGATACCAAAAAAAAAAAAAAGACCATATACCACCAGACCAACCAGAATAAATACAATAAAGTCGACCATTGGTACCCTTGTATATGCCAGCTGAGTTAACCTAGAGTTAGGATTATCGACCACT
The DNA here is from genome assembly GCA_023531295.1 of Papaver armeniacum. Taxonomy (NCBI): domain Eukaryota; kingdom Viridiplantae; phylum Streptophyta; class Magnoliopsida; order Ranunculales; family Papaveraceae; genus Papaver; species Papaver armeniacum. Next base: position 62,836 of record JAJJWW010008108.1, on the reverse strand, counting down.
GGTTCCCTTGTATATGCCAGTGTGTTGATATTAGTCCAGACCAGTATCTCAGTCATTTAGGATAGGTTCACCTTAGTCAACATCATCCACGTTTTTCTCTACATCCATCTTCTTAATCTATCCATGTTATTGGTTGACTCCGGTTTATGATGTCTAGAAACTATCTGAGTAGAGCTCTGTCACTTTATATGAATTTTAGTATGCTTGAGTGCAAACTCGTGTACAACAATTGGAATTTCGCATCAGGGTACTTCCTCCCGTAGTCAATAAGTATGCCAACCAAGGAGATTCTTTAGTGCCTTCCAAGGTTCCGCGTAGATAGCTAGGGTCTAGAGTAAAGGTTTTGTGGGTACACCTCTGGTAAACCCTCCGGAGACAACACTCCGCCACTAGGGCCACCTAGCGGTTTAACGGCTTGCTGCACGTGCTAAGTGTAGTCATTTATTTTCTAGATTAGATTTGCTCGGGACTAGCAAATAATAAGTTTGGGGGTATTTGATAGACACATTTCTGTGTCTGAATTGTCCTCATTGTCTCTATTGTTGGTCTCGATTTTTGTACTAATTTTGGTGTTTTTATGTTTGTATAGGTGTTTTTCGAGAAATACACTTGTGCGGAAAAAGTTGCTCAAAAAGTGTTATTTGGACCCCGGAGAAAAATACTAAAGGCACACTCACTTTGGTTAAGGGGCACCTCAGCTGGGCTCATGCTATTCGCACCCCCAGTTTGGTTAGGGGGATACCATCTTCTCCATTCAAAATTCAGTTTTGGCGGGAACTTTTGCAGCCACAGGGAAGAATTAGGGTTCGTGTTTTGGGCATGTTAGAAGGAGACTAAATCGCTGAAACTTCATGGTTCGACTTGTTAGAACATCACAGGCATGGTATGGTCTATATTTTCGGTTAGAATTGGCTGCATCGTGGGATTGAAGCAAACAGAGCAACACGTACACTACACAGGTCTGCTTGAGTTTTGGAGTTTTTTGAACGTGTTCTGTGCATGATTTTTGACTCGAGCAACAACCAGGAGCGTGTAAGAGAGAAATAAGGATAGCTTTCATCTGGCAGACGCGTGCAGGAGAAGAAAATGGAAAGAATATCTTCCCGTATCTGGCATAGTAATGGGGGATTATTCCGGAGTGATTACTGTGATTTTGTGGCCCTGTCGACTATATATAGAGTGTTGAGGAGTTGTAGTTGAAGGACAGAGAGTTGGGAGAGATAACAGAGCAAAGAAATTCAAGTTTCATAGATCTGCTACTGCTGCCATTGAAGAGAGCTCGAAGAACATAAGACGCACGAAGGGCCGTCGTTCTTCAACAGTGTTAACGACTCACACCGAGGGTCGTAGTTCGAGAGACAGTCTTAAAGCAACAAAAGAATAACGACAGTTACTATTTATCGTTCTCTGTGAATGATTCGCTTTGTGACAAAAATAATTGTTACAAACCCGATTTTTCATTATTTCTCCCTTATTCATCATTTGTAAACCATTTTTGAGCAATGAAATCAACTTTTGAGCGTGTTTCCAACATAATGAGCTAAACCCATCCTTTGGAGCGATGGAGGAAGCCATTCTTTCAAGAATTATGTGGTAACATTTACTTTATTAATTTATGCAATATTTTTATATGATTAATTGCATTGATAAAAAAATGAATTAAATGATTGTTATTAATCAAATGTGTTTTCTCTTGATGATGCATGCTTAGTTTTAGACTCTTGATGTGTTATGCTTGCGACTAACATTTGATATTTTGGAAATCGATTTTGGAAATACTTTAGAATCAAATCAATTGTTTAAATTGCATGATATAAATTAATTTAAAACCACATAAGTATTGATGAATGGTGAAATCCTAGCTCCATCCTCACCATAATTTTCACAACATCTTGTATTTTGAGTTTGTTATATTTTTGCTTTAAAAATTAAGTCTAAAAATCTGCTTTCACGAGTCTCAACGAACCTTATTTACTACAACATTATTGAGATTCACATCAGCGGTCTCCAAGATGCACGTGTACCTCAGACATTAACGATTGTTGGAGTTGATGTTACTCCTCTATGAAAACACGGGGGGTATAACAACCACACCCAATATTTCATTCGGGAATCTGTATGGACTAAACTCCCAAATAATTTCGATAGCACCAACTAGAAAGTGAGAATCAATCAAGAAGTATACCAAAGAGCTTTATCTTTTTCTCAATCCAATTAGTAAATATACTAGATAAAAATCCGTGAGACTGATTGATATGAGAATAACTTGGACGGTACCAAAGACCAATGCCCAAGTCTCAATCAAGTTCTATCCAACAAACAAGGTCGGATTTACCAACAGTGATGGAACTATGCACAACCTATGATATTTTAATTATATAAACAAATATAATGCGGAAAAAAATAACACAGACACCAGAAATTTTGTTAACGAGGAAATCGCAAATGCATAAAAATCCCAAGACCTAGTCCAGCTTTGAACATCATACTGTATTAAGACGCTACAGACTCTATCCTACTACAAGTTAACTTCGGATTGGAATGTAGCTGATCCCTAACCAAGTCTCACACCGATTAAGGTACAGTCGTGTTCTTGAATCCCAGCAGGACTCTGTGCACTTGATTCCCTTAGCTGATCCCACCCAAAACTAAGAGTTGCTACGACCCAAAGCCGAAGACTTATAAACAAATCTGTCTCCCACAAATATATATATTCTTGGTTTTGTTTCCGTCTTAAGATAAATCAAGGTGAACAGGAAACTCAACTAATACCCCGGAATTATACTCCCGAATAGTAGCCTAAAAATATTAGTCACCTCACAATAACCCAATTGATTAACAGAGAAAGTTATCGCGAAATCATAAGAGTCTGAGACGAAGAACTGTTGTGATTACTTTTTATATCTTACCTATCAGAGATAAATCTCGGGTAAATCTTAGAAAATATAATACTCAATACGATAAAAAAAGTAAGATCAAAATACGCAACTATAGAGAAAATAGTTGGATCTGCCTTCACGAATCCCAAATGAAGTCTTCAAGTCGTTAACCTAATAATGGTTTTGGAAAACCTAGGTTAATGGAGAATCGACTCTAGTTTGCAACTATGTCACAATGAAGTGTCGGGATTAGGTTTCGCAGATGCTAGAGTTCTCCCTTATATAGCCTTTCAAATCAGGGTTGCTTATAATCAAAGCTAAGATAGCTTAGTAACAAAGCAATTGATATTCACCGTTAGACGAACTCCTGGTTTAATATTCAATCTAAGTCTGCTTAGAAACTAAGCCATCAATATCCACCGTTAGATGATATTAGGTTGATACACACAAATGAAATATATTTATATTTAGATATGGATGAACCGTACCCAAACATGTATACTTGTTGGCTAAATAATAGTCAACCGAAGTTAGCCATATTAACACTTGTAACTTAGCCATATTCATCTAACACTTCTAGATCAAATATGATGATCAATCAATCATGATAGATAATCAAATGAATCTAAATGTGTTTCAAGAGAGTTGTTCAAATTTTCATCATCTTATAGGAATATGTATATGAATCATTTGAAGCAAAATCGGTTTGGTTTATAATTGTACAAAGTACTTATGCAAGAACCAATTCATGAACATAATGCCACGGTTTGTAAAACTAGTTCACATACCTTAATACATTAAAGTTAAGGGACCTTAGTTCGCAAAGTGAGCTCGCAAACAAACATGAGCTCATGAGTATGATAATCACACTTTACCGATTTTATAACTTAACCACTCTATTCGCAAACTGAGTACGCAAACAAGAGTTCCGGACTTTGTCTTTGTCCAGCCGTTCGCAAACAAGGTACGCAAATACCAGCTCTAGACTTGGCCTTGTCTAGCCGTTTGCAAATAGGGTACGCGAACAGGAGTTTCGAACCTGAACTAGACTTGCACAGTCAACATACAAAGTATACATTCTGCATTATATCCAGACACAATAGTCGTTCTAAAAATCTCATTTAATTATTGAAACATCCTTGAAGATAACAATGGTAATTTTTACACATACCACTAGCTTCAAATTATTTTCTTCCTGAGTTAACATCAAATGATTGTCTCACACAAATCATATAAGATGTTCAAGGTAATTTTCACATGATCATCTTTGACTTAATATTTAGTTTCCAACAAATAAATTGTCTTCATCTAAACTCGTCAAGAATACGATGAACTTAACTAAAGTTAAAAGCTTCCAACAAATATTTCGAGAAATAGATAAGCGAGATAAACTCGCTCTAATATCAAATGTGTATAAAGTAAAAGTCTATATAGCTATATGACTTAGTCTCTTTAGAAGATAGAATAGAATAGACTTCTGAGTGATAGATAAGTTTTAGTCTCCACATACCTTTTGTTGATAAGGTTCCTCCAAGCTCTTTAATAGATTTTCTTCTTCAATTGAACGCCGTGAAGTCTAAAGCTTAACTACACACTTTTATCCTAATCCGAGATATAGCTATAAGTGACTTGAAATCAAGTATATAGTTTTGATCAACTAAACTTGACAAACAAGCTTGAGATAGCAACGCTCGCGAGTTCGACCGAGCAGTGCTCTAACACTCTCCACCATCACCACCTCCATGAAAAATCCTGACACACCATCTACATCTGCAGCCTATAATCGCAATTGCAAATCCAACATCGATTATAGGGTGATGGATTAGAAGGTTCTTAATTGTAGGTTGAATATGTTGCTGATAATTTGTTTTTCATGAACATGTCATTATCTTTTTTATGCCATGTATCAATAGTTAAAAGCATGCATGTCAACTTATTCTTATTCTCAGTGTATATTTTCATTTACATTATCTTACTCTTAGTGCAAATTTTCAATTCTAGTTATCGTATAGATTATCAGTAAAAAAGATTATCCTAGCAAAAAAATAAAATAATCCTATTATAGAGGCTGATATAATAGGACAAAATCGGTCATTATATGGTAATTTCAATAGTCCCTTATAGTTATGGTTGAATTTTTTTTTGACGAGTCCAACCGTAAAAAAGTTATGGTTATTTATTTTTTTCGAAGCCAACCGTAACTCACTAAAGCCAACTGTAACTCACTGAAACCAACCGCAACTCATTACATCCAACCGTAACTTATGTTTTTGGTTTTTCGAAACATCTGGTAACTCATTAAATCCAACTGTAACTCATATTTTTGTTTTTGCGAAACCAACCGTAACTCACTAAAACCAACTGTAACGAGTTACAGTTGGCTTTTGAAAACCAAAAAGCCAATCGTAACTCATATTTTTGGTTTTTCGAAACCAAATGTAACTCACTAAATCCAACTGTAAACGAGTTACGGTTGGCTTCTGAAAACCAAAAAGCCAATCGTAACTGGTTCTGAAATCGTTTTTTTTCGAACTTGATTGAGAACAATAACATACTTTGATCTCCTTTGCAATCGATTGATTTTGGGTCGTTGATTAGAATTAGAGAATTGTGTTCGTTTTTCTTTTTTAGGTTTGATTGATGGAAGCGTTATTGATGATGATTGATTTTGAATTGTTGTTGATGATGATTAATTTTGGGTTATTGTTGAATTGTTGTTGATGATGGTTGATTTTGGGTTGTTGTTGATGATTAGAATTAAGGAGTTTTTTTTATATATATATATATATATATAAAGATTGCCACCAGGGGCTATTATTAAAGAAAATCAAACATCGTCGTTTTGTACATGGATGGATGGGAGCCGAGCAACAAACTGTGCTCGACTCCTCTTTGGATAGCTAGACCTACCCTATGAAATAAAGAACCCCCTATTTTATTGTTAGCATCGAAATTAACTAGGCAGTTCCTTAACCTTTGCAAGAACGTGATCAGCTCATCTCCAAGTTCACCTAAGGTTGTGAAGGCCAGGACGCCAAAGTCGTATCCATGGGACTTGCATATATCCAAGTATTTGTTGTGCTTGCGTCTTACGGCAGCTGAAATGGCTTGTCCTGGTGTGAAGCTGCGTAACCCGGTTCCGGAAAAAGGCGAAACTCCCGTAACATCGAAACATGTATCAATCCCGTTTATCCAGTTATAAACAAGTATATCAGCTGGCTTTGGGGCATAATTATCGGCTAAGAAGCCTAAAGCTGCTTCCTTCCGCCGCGACTCCGGCTCAGAGTGAGATGTTCATAACAACGTCTCTCACCAGATCATGTCGAAATTTGAGGCCGACTTCGCTAGCGCAGTGGAGTGCATGATCGCCAAAGACGTCCATGTCACGTTTACAACAAGAACAAACGCTTCTCTCGCCGAAAAGCGGTATGCCGAGCCTCGGTATTGGATGACCGCCCGAATTGACGGGGAGCGATAGTCCGGTTGAGTCCCGCTATAGGGATGGCCTTCAAGAAGTCCATCGCATGCCGCATCTTATTACTCGCCATAGGATAGCATCTCTCAAGCTGATAAGGCAAACTTGTCGGTAGTTCCCTCTTCACAACATCGAAATACAAAGCCGCCGAGTTTTTCATTGGGTGGGGCGACGGTATTGATGTCAAATGTAGAGGTGGAAAGACTGCAAGTTTGCATAAAATTAGAGAGTGCATCCTGGTAACTGAGGCAAGGTGTTGAGTGGTCGATGGAGTGTAAAATGGATTGCTGCAAAGACCGAGTCTGTATCCAAGAGGCTAAGTAGCAGTATTGGCTTGTGTCATGCATAGTATAAACACCTAAGCCACCATCTCTGATGGGTAGAGTTGATAATCGTTGTTGGAGAAACCCATACCCTGCACCGTCTCCTACAACTAAGTATCTTAAAAACTCCATCGATGTTGGTCGAAACGGTGGTTGATGTATGTAAAACTCGAGGATTGGTGGTTCGCAAGAAGTAAAATAGAGTTTAAAACTCAAAGACACAATGCGTAGTAACAAGAGCTCACATTGTGGGTCTTGAAGTGATTTAACGCAGTCCATAAGCTTGATAGTCTTGTCAACCCGTTGCGTCACTAAGTCACTGCAGTATTGATTTTTTTTTTTTTTTTTATTTAGGTTTAATTGATGAAAGGATAACCTAGTAGACATTTACAATACTTTTAGGACACCTCCTAACCAACTAACTAGACATTAGGATCATGGTAAAGCCCCTCTAATGGATTCAACAGCCCATATAATAGGGTTTCAAAAAAAAAAAAAAGATTGCATAACCTCGGATAGATTATTAGTAGAGAATGAAACGATTTTGTTTTTCCTAACCTGCTTAGCTATTTTATCTACTACAAACATGAACTTTCCCCTAAAAAATTTAAAGATATTATTATTGTTCAAAAACCTAGGCACACTACATAATATTATGATTGTGTTGAAGAAATAGCTTAGTGATTCAATTAAATTTGAGTAACGATGGTTAAGATTGATAGAAAAAGCTTGCTACGATGGGCACTTTGAATTGCATTAGGAGAATTTGGCTTACGTCATAATGACGAAGCGGAAGCGATTGTCAAAGATACTATTGTTCGATTTCATCGATCCCGCAGTCGCTATTCAAAGACAACTATAGAGAAGGAAATCAAGCGTAGATGGGTTGGCCAATCATGCGGCAGATGGAAGTCAGACAAGAAGTTCATCAACCAAAATTTGGGACCAGGCAATCCCATCTTTTATTAATCAAATTTTATTTCATGATTCCGTGGGTACCACATACCGACTACGAATTGTAAACTAATTTCTTTTAATATAAAATGTATGCTTAAAAAAAAGAAAAGAAAAACCTAAGCACACAACATAATGTACAGTATTATTATTACTCGTGGATCTTCAACCTTTGGCCAACTCGTCCCACAATTCCTTAAACGATAGCGGACCTCTCCAATTCGGAGGCCTCCAGGCTCCCACCCTTGGATGAAAAAAATACCAGCACATACCGCAAGGTTATTTTGGGTAATCAATAAAACAGGAGACTGATAAAGATGGCTTGGAATCTTGCCCTATCGCACTCTCACACTCAAGTCACCCGCCGACGATGAAGAAGAAGAAAGAAAGTAGAGGAAAGACGACAATGTCGAGCGTCTTTCCGGAGGACATCATGGAGAACATATTCACAAGGTTACCTGTTAAATCAATTTCGAGATTCAGGTGTGTTTCTAAATATTGGCTTCATCAATTTCGAAACCCTAAGTTTATCAAAAACCATCTCAACCATGCTATTCGCATGAATAAATTTAACATCTTGGTTACCGGCAGAGACATTGAAGCTTTTGACGATACAGAACCATTTCTCTCCACTGTAGATAATGGCGTTCTATCATCGTTACCATCAGCATCATCACCGTTTTCTGGCCATGCTCGTAATATTGACTACCCATATATGTCAAGAAATTTTCTGCCTAAGATTCTAGGTTCTTCTAATGGTTTGGTTTGCATACGACCACGCAGAAGTATTTGCATTTGGAACCCGGCTACTCGAGAATATAAACGGGTACCAGAACCAGAACCACCTTCAGCCGACTCAAATCCTTATCCTACTTTCCATGGGTTTGGTTTTGATAGGAATCTTACTTTCCATGGGTTTGGTTTTGATAGGAACAATGATGATTATAAGGTATTAAGAGTTGTGAGTCATAATAAGTTTGATGATAAGGTTTCTGAAGCTAGTGTTTACTCATTAGCTTCAAATTCATGGAAGAATCTTGGTTTAATTCCTTACGAGTTCTCTCCAGATACGACTAAGGGGTTTCTTCTTAATGGTGTTCTTCATTGGATTGCTGATGGTCCTTGTACCGGCCGATTCATACCTAGTGTTGTTGTTTGTTATGATATTTCTGATGAGACATTCCATCATGTGCCATTTCCTGACGTAAATGAAAATGACGATGGATTCCCTTGCATCTCAGAGCTGGGCGTTTTGGAAGGGAAACTTTCCCTACTTTGTAGGTATCTCAAGGAGGATAATGATATACATACTTATGTTGATGTGTGGACGATGATGGATGGCACGTGGAGTATGCATTTGAAGATTACTGCACTTGTGCCCGATGTAGAATATGGCATACCAATTCAAACTTTACATAATGGTGAGATATTATTTGAAGGCGGACCATTGACGGAAGAGGGCTATATTGGTTTAGTGACATATGACCCTAATCTTGAAAGAGGTAGAGCTCTGAAGATACATGGTTTCCCTGAAATGTCTGATGCGGAGCCTTATATTGAGACCTTAGTAGCACTGAGCTCCGGTACTTATGTGGGCAATACCAAAAAGAGTACCAGAAGTAAAACCAAAAAGAGAAGAAACGGATAATGATGACCGATGCTGATCAGAATTTATGAACCAAGAAGTAAGGGAGTAGATAAAAGAGGAGGAAAATATGGTAGAAAGGGATGGTGTCAATCTTTTTATCTTTTTGCACCACAAATTTGGAAGCATAAATGGTTCGTTGCGGGAGGTAATTTGTCATATGTAGCAGTGGATTATCCAAGAACCAATTTCAGTTGTGATACAACGGCACTTTGGGTAAATTCTAAAAAAAACTAAGTTCTATGCACTTTGCTTATTTAGTGTTTGAAATTTTCGTGTGTGACTAGATGTAGAAACCAGGCATCATATTTAATTTTCTTTATCAGCTTGAAGTCATGTGTCTTTAAGTATTTTGTATTAGTTTTTGGAATATCTGTATGCAAGTGAATGAACAAACCAAGCATCACATATGTTATCTTTTTATCAATTCGAGTAACGTCCTCTACCATGAAGCAATCATTTGTTTGTTTGTGTGTTACATCTTGTCTCATAAAGGAAGCAGTCATATCAGTGCTTTTTGTAGCGTGGCCAAATTGTCATCCGAGCAACTTGTAGTTTCTTGAGGTAGGCCGATTATTTCAAGCCATGCACGTTCATTCAAGCTTACTAATGCTCAATAGCTCACGATTTTTATATTCTGTGCACATTTTTAGAAGAAAGCATATTTACTAGTTTACCTTGAATATACTACTGCTTAACCCTAATCTGCGCAAATAAATTTGACCTTTGCCAAGTCGGTGTATAAAAACTATTGTCATAGAAAAAGGTTGAATGGCAGACATTCTGGTAGTTGGTGTAATACGTAAGAGTAATTATTTGTTCCATGGATGTTTGCTTACTCATGAAGGCCAGCATCAGGGTGAATTGTCCCAGTTGACTCTCTGTTGTTTACTATGTCATAACTATCAAACTGAAAACTGGTGATATTTTTTTCCTGAATGTGGTTTTGCTATTGCCATTTGGAGGGGCTAAACCTTATTCATCTGATCATAGATAAGAGAATTTCGGAACTTAAGTTTGAAATTGACAATTAAAAGATTCGGATATTGTCTCCATGCTATGTTTGCCTGGAGTGTCGTCGAGGCGCCTCAGTGTGCCCACCATTTTGCCTTGGCATCTAGGAAAATGACGCCTCTTTGATTTAATTAGGTATTAGTATATAGGTACTGGCTGTTTATTTTTATATATGAATTGGTTACTTAGGCGATTGAAGTAAATTTTATTGAACTGCTTGGAAAAATTATCCTTTTTCTCGATTTTGCTTTATGCCCTGAACCGGACAACTTTGCAGTCTCATTTATGGTTATTGGGTTCATATGGATGCAAGTGTTATCTTTGCTCATGATACCCAAAAATGAAAACAAAGATCAGCAAGATAGGATAGTTAATGGCAGGCCAGGGAGAAATAAACTCATCCCTGGTGTGGACAGACATCCTGTACTAATAACAAAAAGGTATCTCGTTGCTCAATTGATCTAATAGCATTTACCAGTTGAGCACTTGAAAAGCTATACTCACTTTTAGGAATGTCCTTAACTGACTGCTCTGCTTCGGACCTAATGTAACTATGAAGGATAGAATAAAAATTGATAACCGTTGTCATGTTAGTGAGATTGAATAACAAGGTCTAACAAATCATCACTTCATAGTTTTGTTTTATTTGTTCTAGGTTAGCTAAGTGACATAGGGTAACTTAAGGTCTTAAGAGTTAAGGTTTTGTTTTAAGTAGTGAACGAAATCCACCAACCTCCAAAAAACAGTGTAACGTATTTTAACTGTCAAGATACCATTACTTTTTGAGAAATTTTTCTTTAGCAGCCAAGTTGTTACAACTGATAATGAGAGTGAAGTAGGTATCTCGAATGATCTTGAAAATATGAGCTTGGTAAAGTAGCACCACGACGTTAGACACAGGAGGGTATATCATGTCAAGAAGCGTTCAGTTTCATCAATGCATCGAGCCACTTGCTTTTGTTTGATTATTTACCTGAATATATCATGTTTTGCTCATGTTTGATTGCAAGTTTGTCCTACAGTTGTTACTACTTTGTTTCATCGGTAGATGGGGACCAGATCTTTCCATGGAGAAATTGCATTAATGGAAGCAATTTAGATTGCATGGAAGAAATGGACCAACTACCGAGGTATGTGCAGGTTCAGTAGTTGAATCTTTTCTCTATTATTTGGATGTGTGGGTGAAAAAGTTGTAAACATGAATCTGGTATGTTTAAGTAATACCTAGAGCTTAAATTATTTTGTAGAAAAACAGCCTGTACCGGGGAAATTGTCCCAGTTAACAGTATGTGTAGCAAAAGCTGCATCGAAAGTGTAGTTTAAGTCTGCGTAGTACCTGAGGCTTACATGTAGTGTTAGTGGTGTCGGCTTCGATCATTGGTGCCTTATGCTCCAGTTGTATGTTTATGGCCAATGCTAGAGACATTATTTGGGATAGGTTCGATTTGGCAGGCACATTATCCTTTAGAGCATTTCCTATGGGGATGAACAAACCCATTCGTTTGTTGAGCCAGGTGGATGGCCAAACTAGGTTTTCCACTATGGTAAAGCACTGAGCGTTTGATCAATAGGCGTGCGATCTAGGTAAAAACGCGAGCATCCGTAGATCAGACACTGGCAACGCAATCGCAGACATTAGAACTTTTGCAGGCAACGCAACGAGTGCAATTTCAGCAGAAGCATTAGCGATTCAGAAATCAACAATATGGGCAATGGAGCTAAATGTTCAGCATTTCAAGCTCACAACAGACTGCAAGGAAGCTGTTAAATTTTTAAACAATAAGGTATCTAGCTGTGAATGGAGGACGAAGACATTTCTCAAGGATATGATTTCTCTTTTGAATCCAGTTAGTTTTGTAAATATTAAATATGTACACCGAGATTTCAATGATGAGGCTGACAAATTTGCTTAGTAGAGTCGTACAAAGAAAATCTTTTTTGTAGCTAATGATCCACAACTTAGTCTTTTGAAATGTAAAGTAATGGAAAGGCTTGTAAAGGGTGAAAACGAGTCCAACTTTGTGCACCCTCTAAAATCGGGGTGCACATTCCGGCTCTTGCTATTGGAGGGATCTTGTGTCCAGAAAACCGGTTTTGGCATTAATTTTTGTATTTTCTGTTTAAACACAAATTCCCTAGCCAAAAAATACTTCGGGAAATAGTAGATCATAGATTTTGGCATTAATTTTTGTATTTTGTATTTTGGCATTAATTTTTGTATTTTGTATTTTGTATTTTGGCATTAATTTTTGTATTTTCCAAATATGATCAGAGGAAATAGTAGATCATAGATTCATAATTGTTCTTCATTGATACTTCGGGAACTGGTTGTACTTGGCTGCAGATCCAAATTATATGTGTTTGATTAATAACTTGATTCAACATTCAAAGTTCAAATCCACCTAATACTGGTTCTTCCAATCACTTTCAATCCCACCTGAACTTAATCCCAAATTGTAACACGGTTCAACTTGAGTAATTCATTAATTTTTTTCCATCTCTACTTATTGATTAATATTTTGGACGAAATTCAAATTATTTATTCTGTTGAATCTTTAGTAATGGTGAGTAAAGCTTGGGATCTATTCTGATATTCTTTTTAAATATGAAGTTTTTGGATTCAAATTGAATCTCTTGGGATTTTTGATTGAACGTGTGAATTAATATATGAATGGAAACACTTTATTAACTGGTACTATTAGTTTCTGTCATTAAAAAAGAACTGCAGTTCTTCAAATAGTTCTTCACCTTGATGGTGGCTCATGGTAATAGTAATAATAATCCAAATCCAAGAGGGGTAAAGAAAAAAATTAGGGTTGTGGTACCATTTCAGAAATCGAAATCAAATGGGTCCCAAATCTATTTGTTGCAGGTGTTCAAGCTAGATTTTCATGGTGAAGATCTAACTTGCGCTATTCCTTGGACAGGTACTGTGTGTATAACTAGAGCTTTGGAAGAGAAGATAATCTTCACAAAAAAGGAAAAAGCCAAAGAAAAAAAAATTTATGGTGGGTTTGTTTTGCGAATTCACCGTTTCCAGGAATTTATAATCCCATGGGATTATAAATTCTGGGATTGTAAATTCCTTGTGTGTTTGGCAACTCAATTAAAATTCCTAGGATTTATAGAGTTTTCTTGTACTAAAGTCTTTGTACCGTTTGGCATTACCCTCAAATCTTAAAATTGCATATATATGGGATTTAGAGTTAAAAAAAAAAAGTGGGTCCACAAATCCCTTGATAAGTTTCCCAGCAAATCTTAGGGGGAGGGGTCGGACTCCATATGGAGGATTTGCTGGAAAACTGAATCCCGTAGGAAACGTGATTCCAAGGATTTGGGTAACCAAATATACAAAGGGAAACATAATTCTACCAAATCCCCTGGACCCATAAATTCCACCTTTAAAATTCTACATCCAAACCCACCATTAGTTACGTAAAAACCGAAGAGGGTGGTTTAAGAGAGCGGTTTTAGAAGTTTAACTAACGAATTAGAAGGGCCGGAATGTGCACCCCGGTTTTAGAGGGGTGCACAAAGTTGGACTCGGTGAAAAACTTATGTTACAACTTAATATATTTTCCTTTCATTAAAAAAAATAAATCTTTCAGGCCGCAAAAGTAAGGCCTTGCAAGGGTTTAACCACGCTCAACCGCAACAATAACCAATTAACTATTACTCCATCTGTCGAGAGTAAAGTAATATGAGAAATGATAGATGTCTATATGGTGAAATCCCGAGTGAGAGAAAGAAATGAGTCCACTTCATTTATGAGAACAACTGGTGGAGCTTCATCCTCCATTGACTAAAAGGGAAGCAGAGAATAAAAAACTAAAGTGGAGAAGAGTATCGTCTGATAAGTAACCGACAATTTGGAGATATTCCACTCTGTGGTTTTTAATAAAGTCAAGCCAAGTTCTATAAAATGCGCTATCATGATTACAAAATTCTTAAAGGATTGGGAGATTACTTTTGGTATGAATGAATTGCAACATCATTTGGGCAAGAATAAGAATAACTATCACACTGGTTTACTGGAAGAACAAAAGGATAATGTATTTTATGTTGATGCTTCTTTTGACGAATCAGATGGTTCATATGGAATTGTTTTGATCTATTGGTTAAATTATGAAATCGCATACATTAGAACTTTTGCAGGCAACGCAACGAGTGCAACTTCAGCAGAAGCATTATCGATTCGGAAATCAACAAAATGGGCAATGAAGCTAAATGTTCAGCATTTCAAGCTCACAACAGACTGCAAGGAAGCTGTTAAATTTTTAAACAATAAGGTAATCTAGCTGTGAGTGGAGGACGAAGACAATTCTCAAGGATGTGATTTCTCTTTTGAATCCAGTTAGTTTTGTAAATATTAAATATGTACACCGAGATTTCAATGATGAGGCTGACAAATTTGCTTAGTGGAGTCGTACAAAGAAAATCTTTTTTTGTAGCTAATGATCCACAACTTAGTCTTTTGAAATGTAAAGGGTGAAAACCTTATGTTACAACTTATAAGTTTATATATTTTCCTTTCATTAAAAATAAAATAAAATCTTTTAGTCCACAAAAGTAAGGCCTTGCAAGGGTTTAACCACGCTCAACCGCAACAATAACTAATTAACCATTACTCTATCTGTCGAGAATAAAGTATTATGAGAAATGATAGATGCCTATATGGTGAAATCCCGAGCGAGAGAAAGAAATGAGTCCACTTTATTTATGAGAACAACTGGTGGAGCTTCATCCTCCATTGACTAAAAGGGAAGCAGAGAAGAGTATCGTCTGCTAAGTAACCGACAATTGATAGCTCGACATTTGGGGATGCCAGTTGGGAACACTAATTAAATTGGGTATGTATATTGTCTTAGTTTTCTGATATGATTTAGTATTTACTTCAAGCCTAATATTTTGCATAAACAATGCCATTAGTTTGTAACATAATGTTGATGTTTCGGATGATCTCTCTTTTGCTCTTGAGTTCAAAATTGAATTTGAACTGGGCCATGGCTGTAGGAAGTAGGTTAAAAGTGCAATAAATGATACTGCGACATGTTAAAAGTGCAGGAGGTTTGTTATAACCCACTACAACATATATGTGGAAGAGCAGGAACTGGAAACACTAATTATGTTCATGAACACTACTCTGGTCGGTATTACCAAAGAAATGTATTAATTATAATAAGGGAAAAAAACGGTTCAGTCCAAAACCGCCCATAATAATACGCTTTAGTCCAGACCTAGTTGACTAGGTACAATTTAATCAAATAATTGTATAAAGACGTTGCTACCCTTCGCACGCTTTTAATAAAGCACATGTGCAATGAATTGAATCAGTTATGTAACTGACACAATGAACGTGGTTGCGACACGTTAGCCTTAAATTAAAAAAGATTAAAACTGCATATGTAACGGACAAATTCAATGAATCGCAACATTTTTCTTTATCAGAAACTTCAGAAGAAAAAAATCAAAAAAAAATTCAGAAAAACTTTTGCAGACAAACCTTAGAAAATTTACAGACTAAAACCCTAAAACACCTAGATGGTTGAAGTATCAGTAACATCATGGTGAAAGGAAATAAAGTAGTTTCAAAGAAGAACGCACCAACAGTTGAGGATGGAACATCATCCGAAGAAGAAAATCCATCAGTTGCAGTAGAAGAAATTCGTAAATCAACATCACCAACGACGAGATCAAAGTCAGCATCAAAAGATTCAACACCAATTTCATCCCCAACTCCATCAGTTGCAACAGAAGAAATTCGAAAATCAACAGGACCAAAGACGAGATCTAAGAGAGGATTAGGAGATTCATCGTCAATTTCAGTACCAGAAACTTCAAAAACTACAAAGCTTACATCACCAGTTAAGAAGAAATTAAAGACTACAAAGCCTTCAACATCAATTTCAGTACCAGAAACTTCAAAAACATCACCAGCTAAGAAGAAATCAAAGTTTTCAAAGCCTTCAAAATTTGTTCAAAGAAAAAGAGGTAACAATTCAAGTCCAGTTATGTCTGTTTTTTCTCAATTTTAACGGGATTTCTTGTAGGAGTGTACAGATCTGTACACCCCTAGGCTGATGCAGTGATTCACAATCCATTAATGTCTGTTATTGAGCAATTTTTATGGTATTTGTTGTTGGTGTGTACATACTAGTATACCAAAATGTTGATGCAGTGATTCACAATCCATTAATGTCTGTTTTTGAGCAATTTTTATGGTATTTGTTATTGGTGTGTACATACTAGTACACCAACATACTGATGCAGTAATTTACAATCCATTTATGTCTGTTTTTGAGCAATTTTTGTGGTATTTGTTGCTGGTGTGTACATACTAGTACACCAACATGCTGTTGCAGTGATTCACAATCCATTTATGTCTGTTTTTGAGCAATTTTCATGAGTTTTGTTGCTGGTGTGTATAGATTTGTAAACCAAACATGTCATGTTATGTGAGTTTGTGAGTGGTTTTATGGTTAATGGCATGTTATATGTGTTATGGAGTTTTTTATTTCAGTTGTGTGTACAAATCTGCTACAAGCATTGTATTGCAGTGATTCAAGGCATGTTGTGATTGTTTTAAAGATTTTTCTGTAGGAGTGTACAGGTTTTTAAACCATCATGGTGTTATAGTGATATATGGCCTGTTGTATGGGAATTATTGTTGCTCTTGTTATATTTATGTACCAGTGTACTGGTTTGTACACCAGCATTTTTGGATGAGTATCATGTGTAATACACCATCATGGTATTATAGTGACATTTGGCCTAAAGCGTATTACTTTTGTTATACAAAAATGCTGGTTTTGGACTAAAGCGTATTATTTTTACACCATCATGGTGTTATAGTTATTTATGGCCTGTTGTATGGGAATTATTGTTGCTCTTGTTATATTTATGTACTAGTGTACTGGTTTGTACACCAGAATTTTTGTATGAGTATCATGTGTTATGCTTCTCTTTTCTTATTCCCATTTGTCTATTTTCGTAGATACAAACAAACCTTATAGATCAGGTTTTAATGCAATCAACGAGTTTGTGAACAAGTACCTTGAGAATGATGGAGATGTAAGGAAAAAGGATCGTAACAAAGTCTGGTTCACAGAATTTCAGTTAGAGAAGCAGAAGGAGAGCCCTTTTTGGCATATATTAGATGTCTTTGTCCACAAGAAAGCTGAAAAGAAAGAGGAGGAAAACTCAGAAAAGAAAAAGGAGAAGAAGAGAAATGTGTGGTTTAAGAATCCAGAATCAATCTTGAAGATTGTGAACCAGTTTCGCCATGATAATTCAGGGAGAAATATCTTCGTTTTCAATACTGCCGAGGAGAAAAAGTTTGTTGAAGTAGAAAGTATTCCAGAAGATTTGTTCTTAATTTTTGAATTAGAAATGGTGGCATCAGAACCTGTGGAAGGAGAATGTACCAAAACTAAAGATGAGCAGAGATACGGTTCACTAATAAACCGATTGAAACTGAAGGATCAATCTAAGTTGGGGAAACTAGATGTGGAGAATGAAATCTTGCGTATAATGAAGTTAAAACCAAATTTGGATATGGAGATTGATAGAAATGCCGAGTACTTGGGAGTGTTGTTTGCAATATACCTGTGCATCACTGTTTTTTTTACCACAGCAAATGGAAGCGGGATTACCAAGATCCAATTTGCTCCCTACTTTGAATCATTGGAAAGAATGAAAAAAACCAACTGGCCAGTTCATATACATAAATATCTAATGGATAGCATTAGGAAACATATTGCCACACCACTTAGAGTTAATGGTTGTATGGTATACCTGTTGGTGAGTTACATGCGTACATTATTTTACACCAGTTTTAAGTTGTACCAATTGACATGCTTTGGCTCACTGTATTTGTTGGGTCCTAACATTTTCTAACTCTTTTACCTGTTTGTCAATGCAGTATTGGTTTGCTGAACACAACAACAAAGATGACGCCAAGAAATGAACAAGGTTTCCTAGGTTTCTAAGGTGGGTGATAAGTGACATCAGCAATACAATAGAGAAAGACATTGGTGAGGCTATGAAAAAGGTAACTCGATAAATTTCTTACGATAGGGATTTCTTCCTAGATGTGTATATTAGATATACACCTTGATAAGGTTTACAAAATGGTGACAAAATTTTGTCATGTGTACAACAATATACACCTGTAACACAGGTGTAAAAAGATGTACACCTGTTATCCATATTGATACTTTGGCATGTTTTCGATGCAACCCGGATGAGTAAAATCTTGGAGTGATGAACAACAACAGATTATGGAAGAGTACAGAAAAGAATAGGTAAGAAAATAGTAGAGATGCATCAAAGAAAAGTCAGTACAAAGCAATACAAAGAAAGAGATGAAGCATTGGAAGAGCTTTCACTTGCAGTTAAACATCAAAAGCTTGTTAGCTTCATTGAAGAAAAAGGCAAGAAAATTTATGAAGCTGATGCATGGAATGTGGAAAATGATAAGGATCTTGTTGATTTATTTGTTGACTCCTTGCAAGAAATCATTTCATTTAACAAAGAATTAAAAACTGAGGATGAACGTGATGATGATGAGCAGGAGGAGGAAGAAGGTGAGAAAGGTGAGAAAAGTGGCAAAGTCGATGATGTGGATGACAGTGATGATGATGAGGAGGAGGAAGGTGAGAAAGGCAATAGAAGTGGCAAAGTTGGTGATGTGGATGACAGTGATAAGGAGAAGAAGGAGGAGGGTGATGAGGATGAGGTGGTAAAAGTGGTGATGAGGAGCGGGATGAGGATGACGAAGGTGGAAAAGGTGGTGATATGCATGGTGATGATGACGAAGGTGGAAAAGGTGGTGATATGCATGGTGATGACAATGACAAAGAGGGTGGCAAATCTGAAAAGAATGAAGTTCCATCTGAAACTTCTGAAAAGCGAAGGTATAAAATCACTCTTATTAAATGTGGCAGTCATTTGTTTTTATGTGTGTAGATAGTTGTACACCAGTATGCTAAAACTCATACCTTTTCTATAAACTTGAATCTTTTAGCAATCCTCTGTCAAAGACAAATGAAGAGAACGATGGCAAGGATGGAACAAGGGAAGGTGTTGAGTCTGAAACTGCTAAGAAGACTAGGTATGAAATGATCTCAGCTCGCATTTCTTTTCATTTTCTGTATATGTGTACCAAGATGTACACCTTAGTGATTTCTTCTGTGTGTGTGTGTGTAGAAAGATGTACACTTTTGTACAACCTAACAAAAAATGCATTTTTTCAGCACTTCTCTGCCAGAGACAGTTGCATATCAAGTAGACCAGGATGCCACACAAACAACTGAAATTGATGAGGCTACGATAATCGCAGCTCAAGCCATATATCAGCTAGACCCTAAAGGCATGTTGCAGGTTGAAGAAGATGTGCTTTTACTCACACAGGGAGAAGATCAACAGAATGATCCTTATGCATCAATTGAGGACCTCTAGACAACTTGTCCAAAGTGTTTTCATAAAGCTTGAAAAAGGTTGTTACAAAATGGCAAAGATCATCGACGTGAAGGAAAAGATGGCAACCGTGATCCACGAATGTCCGAGCTTTCAATTGTTGAGCCAAGAAGATCCAAAAGAAGAGTCGTCTCAAAGATCATTATATAATGAAGACGTACGAGAAAGGATCGTTGCTGAAGCAGTGCAGTTCATCCAACATCATGGAGATGCATTTTTTAGCAGTCAAGAAGTAGAAGAGCAAAAGACACCACCAGCAAAGACAAGAGCTGGGAAGATGAAGGAAGCAGAGATGTTGAAGACAATAGTGGCTGGCAGGTTGTCTAAGACACCACCAAAGAGAGCAGCAAAGAAAAAACTTCCTCCTGATTTCACTGTCGAAGGTAAAAACAGACAAGTTAGGATGAAAGTGGATCAAAAAGGCAAGAGGATCTAAAAAGAGGTAGAAGAACCTGGCTATCCTGCACCAAAAAGGAGAAATGAAAATGAGTATCGTCCTTATCACCCACTGCCAGATATTCGTAAATCACCACTTTACCAAGCCATGGACCCGAGGACGGACAAAAAAGGGTACACAAATTCTTTGACTATGCAAGCCTAACGTAAGTTCACAAAACAATACCTCGCACTATATGAATGATTGAATCTTATTGAAAAAAAGTTATGTGCACCACTATGTACACCGTGTTAACATTTCCTTTATGATTCTGCAGCTCTATAGCTTGGGAACTAACAAGGCTCGAAGATCCAACAATCGGGGAAGATATTCTCGATTGTGGGAAAAGTACTTTGTGAACTAATGTTCAACAAGTATTTGGATCAAGCGATCTGCTTATACGTCCATCGTCGTTGCGATGCAATGGTCGAGATAGCATCCGTCATCCCCGATGTTCGAAGTACATGAGATGTGAAATAATGAATCCTACTGCATGTGTAAGTTTCTCAAAAAACAACTAAAAAATGTCATATATAGATACTTTAATGATGTGTACATACTAGTACACCTGATTGACATAGATATACACCAGTATGCCTTTGTAGATTTCTTTAGGAGTGTACATAGATATAAACCAGTATGCCATATGATTGACACACGCTCTGTTAAGTATTTGCATGAATACACATGTATCATACGTCAAGGACACATGCTCTGTTAAGTGTTTGCATGAATGCTTGATTGTTATATTTTTATATGGGTGTGTACATAGTTGTACACATGTATCATACGTCATGGGCATATGCTATGTTAAGTGTTTGCATGAATGCTTGATTGCTAGATTTTATATAGGTCTGATTTAGGTGTACCTAATTCATTTTATTTTCCAACAAATTATTGATTGCAGTACTATGTGAAGAACAATATCATCAGCGAGGTACGAAGGCTTGTGGTTGATTTCATACGGAACATGCCTGACAATCTGGAAGTTCTTCTAATCCCCGTCAATCACTCTACAATAACAATGGCAGTAGGACTTCACTGGTCGCTTTTATAGTTTGATTTCATAGCTGAAGAGTGGAAGTGGTACAACTCGCTGCACTCAAATGAGGATTATAAAAATGATGCACAACAACTGGCAAATGTGGTGCAATTGGAACTCAACAAGAAGAGTGCGTTAAAGGGTGATGCACCTATAACACCGCACAAAATAAAAATCATGCAATGCCCTGCACAAGGAATCAATCCAGATTGCCTTTTGTACACTTGTTACTTTATGAAACGAGGTATGAAGAAGAGAAAGAGTATTGAAAGAGATCAGCAGAGGGCCGAAAAAATTTGTCAGGATATGAGAACAAAATTGGTGGCAAAGATGCTGAAAAAAGTTGGAGTGTATGAAAAGGTGTGGGATGTAGCAACGGATGAAGAGCACAAGCAGTGGCGCCTGAGTATGGAAAAGAATCCGTTGAAGAAGAAGAAGAGTCTTTTCTAAAAGTTTTCTATCTTTCAGACAACTATTCAAATTTCAGTTTTTATCACTTTGTTTATGACTTGTCACTTTGTTTATGACTTATCTCTTTTCGAATTTCAGTTTTTATCAATTTGTATATGACTTATCACTACTATAAAGACCTTGAATTAATATTTTTATTAGTTTCAATATTGATGTTATTGATGTTACAAGTTTATGACTTATTGCATTCACCAGGTTTTGAAAAATATTAAGGTGTACTTGATTGCTTACACGATTCTTGTGAGAGCTTTAAAATATTTAGAAGGTGTACATAATGGTACACATGTACTGACAGATTGAACATAGCAAAAGTAATTGAAAACATAAAAAATATAAAAAATATAAATTGAAAACATAAAAATATTACTAAAATTTTTATAGCATGCAGAACTGAAAAACATAAAAATTGAACATAGCAAAAGTAATTACTAATTATACAGATCTGAAAACATAGAATATTACTAAACAAAATAGACTAGTAGCATCCATTGAACACCAAGGTGTACATGGTGTTACACATGTAAAAAAGACAGGTAAGAAAAACTGAAGTTTACAGGAAGGTGTACATAATGGTACACATGTCCTGGCACTAATTATCCACGCCAAAGAAAATTGAAAAGATATTACCAAAAGTAAAGACCAAACACATAGAATCTTTTGAACAAATGAAACATAGAAGAAAAAAAATCAAATCATGGGGCAGGTAGCTCTGTTGTGGTGACCAAGGGTGAAGCACTTTGTGCACATCATAGGCCTCTTTTGCTTCTCCCAAGCACTCTTCATACGATGTGTTCTTCGTCTACCAGGAGGAGGAACAGGAATAGGAACAATAACCCTATCACTAGGATCATAAGACTGCGGTTTATCATAATTGGGGATTGGCAAGATGATCTCCTGGTATGTCCTGTTGTACCATTCAGTGGTGAAGTATGGCTCGACAAATGAATAGATGTCTTCTCTCGTAGCTTGAATGGCAGCACAAGCATGTGCACAAGGAAAACCATTAACTCGTCACCTGTGACATGTACAAGTTTTCTGCAATAGATCTACAGAATGAGTCCGGGGAGACCTGACTTCATACAATCTTTCCATGGACTGAACAACAGTCCAAGTACGACCAATGTCGATGTTTTCCTTTAGTAAAGTCTCATATTCAGGAGTGAGCCTAGTGTTGAAATTTTCTAGACCTTTTATCCTTCTCTCAGACATCTTCTTCATAAGCTTCAAACTAACATAATAAAAACACAAAACATAAAATCAAAAACATGATCCAGAAGCAATACGGATAAAACATGTGTACAATAATGTACACATTAAGGAAATCCATGTGTACAACAATGTACACACAGTTGCAGAATCACAGATAAAACATGTGTACAATAATGTACACACAGTTGCAGAATCACAGATAAAACATGTGTACAAGTATATACAGATCAAGCAAATCCATGTATGCAACAATGTAGACAGACTTACATAAATAAAACACTTAACATAAACTCACCGTATCGCATCGAGAAGAGCAAAAGCAGGCAACTTTTTGAATTCAAGAACCCAGTTGTTGAAGGACTCGGCAAGAGTTGAAGAGTGAGCACTATATCTGCATACAGGGAAAAATACATTTGCCCATTTCTCCTTTGGAATAGTCCTAATATAGTTAGCAACATGTCCAGATCCAATTGCATGCATGCCCCGCAAAGCTTCTTCGAATATTCGCTGGTGTGTAAGAGTAGGCAGCTTTGTAAAAAAAAATCTATAACGGGCTTCGAATTCGCATCACCTGATCCAATGGGGAGATTGCACTTGATGTGGTAAAAGCAATAGCTGTGATGTGAATTAGGAAAATATTTTGGAATGCCCCCGCAAAAGTCCTTCTCCACGATCACTAAGGAAAACAATCGGACGACCATCGACAACATGTTGAAGATTCTCCAGAAACCAAAACCAATTATCTTTGTTTTCAGCAAAAACAATAGCAAAAGCGAATGAGTAAAAACCATTGTTTCCATTGATACATGTTGCAGCATCAAAGTACCCCTATATCTACCAGTAAGGAAAGTAGCGTCCAAGTAAATCATGGGCCTGAGATACCTATAGCTATGCTTGCAAGCACCGAAACAAATGAATATCCTCTGAAATCTATTGGTTCCATCCTCAACTTCAAACTTCACATAGCTATCGGGATTAGTTTCTTCAATTGCTTTGACATACCAAGTTAAATCGCTATACGACTTCTCGTCATTGCCATATTGTTCTTCAAATACAGCTTCTTTCCCTCTACGGGCATGGTGATACTTAATATTGGACATATAAGTTTTCTTAAAAAGTGATATGATCTGATTGGTTTTAAGCTAGGATCACCATGTATATTGTCAGCGATCAAATGCTTGACTAACTTGGTTGTCACCGCAGGACTCTTCAACCTCAAACCAACACCACAACTACAAAAAAAAAAAAAACTGGAATAAGTAATGTGCACCACAATTTACACATAATAAGATCTCACAAACCAACACTATGAACATACACACAAACTAAGCAAGAACATGTAATTTAAGAGTACAACAAGTACAGTGCACCACAATGTACACCTAAAACAAATCTACATATATAAGATGCACAACTATGTCCACCACCATGGACATACACACAAAAATCCTAAAGATAAGTAATGTGGACTAGTATGAAAACCACTAACCTGTGAACATTAGAATCTTTCAGCATGAACTGAGAAGTATCACCATTCACAGGCCCAAAGTGAATCCTCCAACCACAACCATCTTTTTCGCATTTTTGCGAGAAACGAGTCGTGTCATTTTTAAGAATAACAATCTTGTGACCAGTATCTATCTTGTAATTATCGAGAGCAATCCTAACAGCTTTAACACCACCCATATATTCTCTACCAATCTTGTCAAATACATAAACCCATTCATCAATGATAAGAGGCTTCCCCATGTCTGCCTCATGATCTAACACCCTTACCATCTTATGACTTTCAGTTACACAAGCAGACTTAGAACAAGAACCAGAACTACTGCTACAACCAGACTTAGAACGAGAAGTATGATTCCGAATCATATCCACATGCAAATAGACATCTTCATTATCAATAAGAATCATGAAACCAATTAAGCTTTGCAGTTGTATATCACCTGTCACAAAAACTACTTGACCATTGTCCATATAGCTAAAACATATACTCCCAGGAGACAAAGACCTCCACTGCTTGCATGCAAAATGCTTCAATTCTTCTACGGTTATTTTAGTATTAACACGAAAAACAGCATAATGCTCACCATGATTCAAAACAATATTAATAAACTTCTCAGACTTGTTTGATACCCCTATATATTACAAAAGAAATGATAATAAACATCTGAAGCTTCAAACAACAATTTCATACAACCTAAAAGTAAACTGTGTACAGGAAAGTACACATTTAACCGAAGCCAAAAACATCAAGTAACAGTAAACGTAGATAAAATACTCCATCAATTAAGCTCCAGAATCTTACTGGAACACATAATTGAATAAATCAGAAGACTATGATCTAGTATCAGTTCGATTTCATATCATGCATCATAAAACTAAAAAATCAACATCAAACAACAATAAACAAAAATCGAATTGATGTAGTATTAACAGTAAATCATCGTCATCACGAGAATCAAAAGTTAGTATATAACAAAATATCAACTCAAGATCATACGAATTGATATCATCAACTGATAAACTCAGAAAAACTAAAAATCAGAAACAAAACCTGAAAATTAGATGTAAGAGATGAAATACAACCAAAAAGAAAACTAACCTGAGGTTGAATTCTGCTCCATTAACAATCAAATCCAATCTAAACTCTACGAATCTGTTAAATCTGTTAAATCAAATTCAAACCTGGAATGATCTATCTCTCACTTTGTCGTTTCTTCAAATCTGAGATTAAGAATTTTCTAGTCTAGAACACTTTCGAATGTAACCTGAGTTGAAATATGATGAAGAAACGATCAAATCCTCTGAAACTGTTAAATCGCCTCCCTAAACTAATCTCTGAGATGCATCCTGTTTTGAATTCAAGCTTCAGATCCAAAAATTTCGATTTCAAAAACACGCTTTGTATATCAGAAATCGTTCAAGGGTAATTATGGTATATGGAAAACTCGCAAAATCGGAACTCGTTCGTGAATTTGGACTAACTCGTCCATGTTTGGACTAAACCGTACCAGACGGGGCTTTTTTGGACTAGATTGTACTGGGCTTCAGATGGATGGACTAAAGCGTCCAAAGCCCACAAACTTTGGGACTAAACATCAATTTCTACTTATAATAACCATTGATAGACAAGAGCATCTGGAGGAGCTACTACAACTCATTTTATTATTTCTATTGAGTATTTAATTAATTTTGATTCTTATTGAGTTACTATTTTTATGCATTGAGAAATTACAAACATGATTTATGACATGAAATCCCCGTATGAAATCAATCCAAGATTTCGGTATCTACATCTAAACCAATCCTTGTTTTAAATTTTATTAATTCTTTATTTTTAATATTATCATTTTTTGGCATTTTACTATTTTATCGCCTTTTTTTTACCTGTTTCATGCTTTAAATTTTGACTCCCAAAAAACTCACTAGCACCAAACTATACTTTTATCTGCAAAATATTTAGGCCCGTGCAACGCACTGGCGTAACACCTAGTCAATATCAAAACAACGCACACAACCCAAACCATCAGCCATACATCAGAAACCATCGTCGTAGAGGTTAAGCAATTGCCTCTGATTTTTTTTTTTAGGTTTTAAGATTTTCTAAAAAGAATTTGTCACCCTAATGAATTTGATGTGTTTTAGATTCTTAAGATTTTCCCGAAATTTTTTTGTTACCCTATAATGAATCTGATTTTCTTAAGATTTTCCTGAAAAGATTTTGTTATCCAAAATAAAAGAATATTAATTGATTTATATAGTATCGATAAACATGTGTTTTTGGTGAAATCTTCTGTAAAAGCACGGCCAAGGATCAGAAAGACTATAAGTTCCCGCTTGCAGTAGTCCCTCCTTTCTAGCTACCCACCAGAAAACCTTAGGAAAATGCCTGATGCTGAGAAGAAAACCGCTTATAAGGATGACGATTACGACATAGATGATGAGAAAACCTCTTCCCTCAGAAACAAGAAGAAGGTTTATGACAAACCTGGGAAAAGATATGATCCTCCAGGGGATGTATGTGAATTTTTGATTTGCAAAATTTTATTTAATGGTGTTTCTTTGCATGTAACTCGACAGGATTTTCGGTATTTGATATTTGTAGGGGATGGTACGGGGATTTTTTATGAGTCTCTCCATATATAGATACTGATGAGTGCGATGGAGAAGGACTGGTATGAGTTGTATGAATGGTTCTTTAGAGCTTATCTGATTCTTAGTTTATGTTTGTGTGATTAAGATGTAGGGGAATGATCATTGTAACTTACTTTATTGGGAACAAACTAAGTGAGTTGAAAGTTAGGTTAAGTTGACATGAAGAATTGAAATCTCAAATGAATTTAAAGTATGGAAACTTGAACATGAATTAAGAAGTATGAGCATCTGGTCCATCTGTTCTTTTCCTTTGCTTGCTTTTGACTGGTATACATTATTACACCCCTCAGTACCAACAAAAAACATGACTCAAAAAGTTTGGCCTAAGTAAAAACTTTAGGGGTATTAGTATCTGGTTCAGTTTTGTTTCTGTTGTTTGCATTTGATTTTAGTACATGGTGTGCTCTTTGCAGTTTGAACCTCGCAATTAGTTATATTACCTTGGCCTCTAGCTTTATGATTTTGATTTAGCATTTTTGATTAATTAGTGCCTAATATTCCATTATAGATCTTGAGGACACTCATACGTTCTAACATTTAGTATATGTATAATTTAAGGTACACGTCATTATTTTTTCTTGAATTAGTCAATCCCTGAGTTTGGCACATGCCAGTGGAGATTCTTATCTTTGTTAACATATACCCTATATTTACATGTCTTTTCAAAACTGCAGCATCAGTATCTAATTTTATTATTTCTTATTATTCCCTGTATAACCTGGTTATTGGTTGGAAATGAACTATGACTGCAAAACCAGCAGAGACAAATAGACCTTGGAAGTTGCTTTAATCTGGCGATAAGGGTGCATTTCTTTAGTCAAGGATTCATCATACCGTGCTTGTTCTCGATTTTTTTCGTAGACATGTTTTTATTTCTCGGTTTAATTGAAAAGATGTTATAATAACTCAAGATTTTAATTTTTGACTTAGAGATATCAAAAGTGATATTATTTGATTGATCGATTTTGAGCACTTCTTGTTATTCTAGAATAATTATAGAGTTGAAAACGGATATTGACCATTGAATAATTCTATAGGGTTGGTTTATCTGATTCCAAGTTTATCTCTATGTAAGTAAGTTAGGTCTCAGTTGTCGTGAATTGAAATCTCAAATCAATTTGAAGTATATAAATTTGCGAACAACTTTAGGGGTATTAGCATCTGGTCTATTTGTTCAGTTATTTCTTATTCTTGAATAACATACACGACAACGACTAGTAATGTACATAGGTCTCTAGCATTATTATTTGGATTGTTGACTAAGAATCCATTATACAACTTGAGGACATTCACATGTTCTCATCATTTAGTAGATGATTTAAACAAGTCCTGGGTTTGGTATATATAGAAAAGGACCTTTGATAAAAATTGAGTAATGTTTTTCTATGTTTCAGTCTGAGTGTTTCCTTGCACTCTGCTTACTCATCTTAATCTTATTTCTGCCAAAATTTATGTATTTTAATCTAAATCAAACTAACAGTCTAAATAAAAAGCATAATATTTCTTCATTGATCGTTTAATTACAGTAAGAAACCTTATATAGGTTTTTGATATAACAATTCATGTTAGTCCTTTAGACAGTTGAATACATGTAACTGATATCTGTTAATGAGGCAGGTTGTTGAATCGTGGTTTGCTACCACCTAATAAGGCAAAGAAGGTTTTAGAGAAGAGACAAGAGCAGAAACAGAAGCGTGTTTCAGAATCAAAATGCACATAGAAGAAGTCAGCAAGTAAGAAGAAATGTAAAACATAAATGAAAAGCACACATAAGCACTCAAAGAAATACAAAATAAAAGCTGAAGCAATGGAAGGTTGTCTCTAAATTGAAAAGTACACAAAGCTATCGATGCGTAAGAAACGGGAACTCAAATATATATCATCAAAGCGATGATGACGACGACGACGTACCTATCAACAAAAAAATATATATTAACAACAGAACAAAGAAAAGGGAACTCGAGGACTACGACGACGATGTACCTATCAGCGAAATTTTCAGGTTTAACGACATACTTGAGAAAATAAAACTCTAAGAGAGACAAGACGACGATTACGATGACGATGTACCTATCAACAAAATTTTCAAGATTAACAACATACTAAAATGAGAAACTTCTTAATCTCATCTTTCATTTTCAGTTTGTTTAGATTTGTTTTTTTTTTTCTGCCTAGCTTTTGCATCATGATTCTTCAGGTATTCTAAGGCATCTGCTACAACAAAGTGTATCTACTGCAATAATTTTTTTTATGTCAACTACTGCATCAATTGCCACTAATGCATACTTTCTGACTACTTCTTGCACCTGTATCAACTATTTTATATACTACTCTCTATACTTGTTACCCTCTTTGCTCTACTTTTTGCTATTACTTCATGAACACCAATTATGTCCTTTGTTGTTGTTCCTTGGTGTTGAATAAGAATTCAAATTAACTATTGCAGGAGAGTAAGCATTTCCCCTATACTAGATGATTTGTCGTATCGTACAACTTGTAGTGGTGCTGAATTTTTTATGGTAACTGCTGGCATAATGCAACCAGTATGCAAGCCAGAAGTGTCAGAATTTTTTGACTAGGATGTAGGTTTGTTTTCTTTTAGAGAAGAAGACACCTCCAGAACTATGATATTACTTAACTCTTGATAATATCGGTAAACATGATTTTACCTTAAAATTTTCCCAGATTTGCTATTTAGAATGAGAGCTGCAGAAAGTCAGAGAGATAACTTTTCCCATACTACCGGTCTTGTTTTGCTTGCAGATGATCATCAACGAAATCAACTTTGTTAGCCACACCTATAATTAAGAACTTTGAAATTGTTAATGATCATCAGGTACCTGGACTTGGCAAGCACTTTGTATATGTATTAAACCATTCCAATACACAATTTGAAAATCCGTATGTGGTACTGAATATTTATAAATGGTTGGAAATCTATTTATCTCATGGTTTGCGTAAAATTTGTGGAATAAAGCAATTTGCAGTCTCCAAGATGCATGTGTACCTCAGACATTAACGGTTGCTGGAGTTGATGTTACTCCTCTATGAAAATGCGGGGGGTATAACAACCACACCGAATATTTCGTTCGGGAATCTGTATGGACTAAACTCCTAAATAATTTCGAGAGCACCAACTAGAAAGCGAGACTCAATCAAGAAGTATACCAAAGAGCTTTATTTCTTTCTCAATCCAGTTAGTAAATATACTAGATAAAAATCCATGAGACCGATTGATATGAGAATAACTTGGACGGTACCAAAGACCAATGCCCAAGTCTCAATCAAGTTCTATCCAACAAACATGGTTGGATTTACCAACAGTGATGGAACTACGCACAACCTATGATAATTTAATTATATAAACAAATATAATGGGGAAAGAAAATAACACAGACACCAGAAATTTTGTTAACGAGGAAATCGCAAATGCATAAAAACCCCAAGACCTAGTCCAGATTTGAACACCACACTGTATTAAGACGCTACAGACTCTATCCTACTACAAGTTAACTTCGGATTGGAATGTAGCTGATCCCTAACCAAGTCTCACACCGATTAAGGTACAATCGCGTTCTTGAATCCCAGCAGGACTCTGTGCACTTGATTCCCTTAGCTGATCTCACCCAAAACTAAGAGTTGCTACGACCCAAAGTCGAAGAATTATAAACAAATCTGTCTCCCACAAATATGTATATTCTTGGTTTTGTTTCCGTCCTAAGATAAATCAAGGTGAACAAGAAACTCAACTAATACCCCGGAATTATACTCCCGATAGTAGACTAAAAATATTAGTCACCTCACAATAACCCAATTGATTAACAAAAAAAGTTATCTCGAAATCATAAGAGTCTGAGACGAAGAACTGTTATGATTACTTTTTATATCTTACCTATCAGAGATAAATCTCGGGTAAATCTTAGAGAATATAAGACTCAATACGATAGAAAAACTAAGATCAAAATACGCAACTACAGAGAAGATAGTTGGATCTGCCTTCACGAATCCCAAATGAAGTCTTCAAGTCGTTAACCTAATAATGGTTTTGGAAAACCTAGGTTAATGGAGAATCGACTCTAGTTTGCAACTATGTCACAATGAAGTGTCGGGATTAGGTTTCGCAGATGCTAGAGTTCTCCCTTATATAGCCTTTCAAATCAGGGTTGCTTATAATCAAAGCTAATATAGCTTAGTAATAAAGCAATTGATATTCACCGTTAGACGAACTCCTGATTTAATATTCAATCTAAGTCTGCTTAGAAACTAAGCCATCAATCTCCACCGTTAGATGATATTAGGTTGATACACACAAATGAAATATACTTATATTTAGATATGGATGAACCGTACCCAAACATGTATACTTGTTGGCTAAATAATAGTCAACCGAAGTTAGCCATATTAACACTTATAACTTAGCCATATTCATCTAACACTTCTAGATCAAATATGATGATCAAATGAATCTAAATGTGTTTCAAGAGAGTTGTTCAAATGTTCATCATCTTATAGGAATATGTATATGAATCATTTGAAGCAAAATCGGTTTGGTTTATAATGGTACAAAGTACTTATACAAGAACCAATTCATGAACATAATGCCACGATTTGTAAAACTAGTTCACATACCTTAATACATCAAAGTTAAGGGACTTTAGTTCGCAAAGTGAGCTCGCAAACAAACCTGAGTTCATGAGTATGATAATCACACTTTACCGATTTTATAACTTAACCACTCTATTCGCAAACTGAGTGCGCAAACAAGAGTTTCGGACTTTGTCTTTGTCCAGCCGTTCGCAAACAAGGTACGCAAATACCGGCTCTAGACTTGGCCTTGTCTAGCCGTTTGCAAATAGGGTACGCGAACAGGAGTTTCGAACCTGAACTAGACTTGTACAGTCAGCATACAAAGTATACATTCTGCATTATATCCAGACACAATAGTCGTTCTAAAAATCTCATTTAATCATTGAAACATCCTTGGAAGATAACAATGGTAATCTTACACATACCACTAGCTTCAAATTATTTTCAAGTGATTAATCGATCAAAACGAAACTTCCCGAGTTAACATCAAATGATTGTCTCACACAAATCATATAAGATGTTCAAGGTAATTTTCACATGATCATCTTTGACTTAATATTTAGTTTCCAACAAATAAATTGTCTTCATCTAAACTCGTCAAGAATACGATGAACTTAACTAAAGTTAAAATCTTCCAACAAATATTTCGAGAAATAGATAAGCGAGATAAACTCGGCTCGGAATATCAAATGTGTATAAAGTAAAAGTCTATATAGCTATATGACTTAGTCTCTTTAGAAGATAGAATATAATAGACTTCTGAGTGATAGATAAGTTTTAGTCTCCACATACCTTTTGTTGATAAGGTTCCTCCAAGCTCTTCCGTAGATCTTCTTCTTCAATTGAACGCCGTGAAGTCTAAAGCTTAACTACACACTTTTATCCCAATCCGAGACATAGCTATAAGTGACTAGAAATCAAGTATATAGTTTTGATCAACTAAACTTGACAAACAAGCTTGAGATAGCAACACTCGCGAGTTCGACCGAGCAGTGCTCTAACACTCTCCACCATCACCACGTCCATAAAAAATCCTGACACACCATCTACATCTGCAGCTATAACTGCAATTGCAAATCCAACATCTGATTATAGGGTGATGGATTAGAAGGTTCTTAATTGTAGGTTGAATATGTTGCTGATAATTTGTTTTTCATGAACATGTCATTATCTTTTTTATGCCATGTATCAACAAGATTAAAAGCATGCATGTCAACTTATTCTTATTCTCAGTGTAAATTTTCATTTACATTATCTTACTTTTAGTGCAAATTTTCAATTCTAGTCATGTCGATTGATGACAACTCACAGAGTATTGTAAGATGCACCAATAATAATCAAGATGCACAAATGGTCAGGGTAGTATTTCTCATTACCTTAGAATTGTTCTCTTTTATTTTGAGTTTCATAGATTTATTTTAATCTCTCTTTTATTCCATTTGCCTTGAGTTTAGTGTTGAATCTGAACATATTTTGCGAACAATAAATTCTCGTTTGCTGTTATTGTTTTTGTTGGGAAGGTATAGATTAATAGTTTAAGTAAAGAGTTATGTGAAGAGTTTTTTCTGGATATGCATTGTTCCAAACTACTTGATCCGATAAATCCTAGTCTAGATAATTGTTCGGCTTAATATAAGACTAATCTAGATTACAGAAGATACGGTGGTTATGCTATATATTGCTACTTACATGGGTTGGTGTCATCACACATCTACAACCGTTATTATTCTGTCAAATTATGTAGTGAACACTGGCTTGTGGTTATATGAAAATTAGGTATTAATAAGTTAAATGAGCCATTTCAGGTACACAAATTGAAGAAACGATATTGTGAAGCCAGTGAGAACATAGACATCGATGGGAAACCCATCGATATTCCAAGAAGGTTATTATTCCAGATGATCCCCTTTATACGTAGCAGAGACATAAAGAGTAAAAGATATTATGCTTAATGCTTGGAGTTCTTATGCTGGTCAAGATGAACTTGAGGTTTCTTAATTCTGTGCAATTTAATTTTTGTATCACAATTAATTGGGGTGCTTTTAGTTTTTAGCAAGAATCGGTATATTCATGGATATTTGCCACAATCCATTCTCCCGAGTTAAATATTTTGCTTTTATTATTAGTTTTCTTCTTCTTCTTTTCTTACTCGACTTTGAAACTATTATTTTTACGAACATTATGAAATGGGTTATGTTTATATGAGAAGAAACCCCATAATTTTGAAATTCACACCATAAAGTTTCACAAAACTACTCATGCTTAAACCAGAAGAAAAATAAAAGTAGGTTGTCCAAATGTAAAACGAACAGACATAAAGTTCACAAAACAGTTGGTTACTGATCAAGTTTATAGACCACATGTCAACAAGCAGAAAACATAATGGGCTGCCCCCTCTGACCAGTTCGCATGTTTAGGACCAAAATATTGTGAATGTGCAGGCCAACTAATTAGTGTTGAAATTCAAGAGATAACTACGAAGACACCCAGGCTTAAAACATATTAAGTAATTTTCCCAATCTGAATTTCTTGAGTTCCATGTGTAGGATATGTTGGATAATAACTTTCTTTTTTTGCCAGTGGTTGTGATATTAGTTAATGGTGGAAGATGGAATCAAATTATGTTGTGTTGAAATACCGAAGGCATGCATTGGCATTCAAGGGGTTGTTTTTTTTTTTTTTTTTTTTTGTGTGTTTTCAATCCAACTGATAAACATAAAACTCTGACTTATATTGATATCGAAGGTAAAATTGCACCGAGTAAGCAGAGGCGCACCAGAGCAGGCAATCTCATACTTTTTATGTGATTGGTTTACTAATTTGAAAGTGTTATGATTGTTTTGCAGGTTCAGCTCGAGTCATGCCTATTTTTTGTAACAATTGTAGTGAGGTAGCTAATGTGGTTGCTCTTTTGGGAATGTTTATATGAGGTCAGTTAACATTCATTACATTTTCTGTGAATATTCGCCGAATTTTATACATACAAATGAATTAGGTAGTTTTTTTTTTCATCGATCAGCAGCGGAAATTGAACCCGCAACCTATAGGTTGGGAGTCCAACCCATGACCAACTAGGTTAATGCCAGTTGGTTAAAAATGAAATTAGGTAAGCCAAGCATGATTATGGGAGGGTCCTAACATAGTGTGGATAACCAAAACATTATGTGTGGTATCAACAAATGGTGTTATATAGTAGGTAATTTACTATGCCTAGATAGCAGTTTCTTTCACCCTGATATGAGGCGTCGCATTGTCACATATAGATTGAGGAATAAGTACAGTTGTATTTGTCGTCTTAGCTCAAATGGCAAAGCACATGGTTTTCACCATGTAGTTGTGGGTCCGACTCCCACAGATGGCACATGGTCGCCATAGGAATAAAGTTTATGTTTGCATCCCACAACAGAAATGAGACTTTAGGAGTTACGACATTTTTCCAACAAAGAGGTGTGTCTTGAATTTGAATGTCAAGTGACTGTCCATCAAGCACTTAATCATAGCATTGTTTCACCTTGAAGTCACCTACAACACAAACGTTTGAAGAAAAAATATGCCTTCCTCCCAGTTTAAATTTAAGAAATTGCCTACACAACCTATAAATGGTCACGAGCAAGAATATCAGCGGGAGACAAAACACCACGCCACCATTCTTAACAAACTGTTAACAGTACCCCATTTGAGCCTTGGCTTCATTTATCATGCCATAAAAATGTAGAATTACCATTATGCATCATGCACCACCTATTGTGCTGTTGTAGAATTGAAATTTAGCATTTTTGAATTTTCATTGTGAAGGTTTGTAGAATAGGATGTGGGATCTATTGATCAATTTCCTGAATTAAAATAGACAATAAGGATGTACTATTCTGCTTTGTTTTGAGGTTTTAATGGTATCGTTTTAAATTATCTTGTGGATAAAAAGTTAAGGAGGAGCTGCAAAAAATAGTTAAGGTAGGTATGGTTTTAGGATTTAGAAAGCTGTGGTCTTCATTAGAGGCGGATACTTTGTGCAAATTAGTGATAATATTTGAACTCAAAAAGGTACCCATAAGTTTCGTAAGAGTTGATGTTTTCCTGAATGATTATATCAATCCATTTTTTTTCTTCTCTGTACATTTTTTTTTTTTTTGATGAAAACACACATCTATTGAAAATTAAAGGCTATCACATAGGGTAAAAACGGTTCCTACTTCATATCAGTAAACAATGAGGATTATCAGTAACAAAAAGAATACATCATAGATTATCAGTAAAAAAGATTATCCTAGCAAAAAAATAAAAGAATCCTATTATAGAGGCTGATATAATAGGACAAAATCGGTCATTAGATGGTAATTTCAAAAGTCCCTTATAGTTACGGTTGAATTTTTTTTTGACGAGTCCAACCGTAAAAAAGATATGGTTATTTTTTTTTTCTCGAAGCCAACCGTAACTCACTAAAGCCAACTGTAACTCACTGAAACCAACCGCAACTCATTACATCCAACCGTAACTTATGTTTTTGGTTTTTCGAAACATCCGGTAACTCATTAAATCCAACTGTAACTCATATTTTGGTTTTGCGAAACCAACCGTAACTCACTAAAACCAACTGTAACGAGTTACAGTTGGCTTTTGAAAACCAAAAAGCCAATCGTAACTCATATTTTTGGTTTTTCGAAACCAACCGTAACTCACTAAATCCAACTGTAAACGAGTTACGGTTGGCTTCTGAAAACCAAAAAGGCAATCGTAACTGGTTCTGAAATCGTTTTTTTTTTTCGAACTTGATTGAGGAAAATAACATACTTTGATCTCATTTGCAATCGATTGATTTTGGGTCGTTGATTAGAATTAGAGAATTGTGTTCGCTTTTCTTTTTTAGGTTTGATTGATGGAAGCGTTATTGATGATGATTGATTTTGAATTGCTTTTGATGATGATTAATTTTGGGTTATTGTTGAATTGTTGTTGATGATGGTTGATTTTGGGTTGTTTTTGATGATTAGAATTAAGGAGTTTTTTTTTTTTTTTTAGGTTTAATTGATGAAATGATAACCTAGTAGACATTTACAATACTTTTAGGACACCTCCTAACCAACTAACTAGACATTAGGATCATGGTAAAGCCCCTCTAATGGATTCAACATCCCATATAATAGGGTTTCAAAAAAAAAAAATTTGCATAACCTCGGATAGATTATTAGTAGAGAATGAAACGGTTTTGTTTTTCCTAACCTGCTTAGCTATTTTATCTACTACAAACATGAACTTTCCCCTAAAAAATTTAAAGATATTATTATTGTTCAAAAACCTAGGCACACTACATAATATTATGATTGTGTTGAAGAAATAGCTTAGTGATTCAATTAAATTTGAGTAACGATGGTTAAGATTGATAGAAAAAAGCTTGCTACGATGGGCACTGAATTGCATTAGGAGAATTTGGCTTACGTCATAATGACGAAGCAGAGCGATTGTCAAAGATACTATTGTTCAGATTTCATCAGATCCCGCAGGCTGCTATTCAGCACAACTATAGAGAAGGAAATCAAGCAGCCGATGGGTTGGCCAATCATGCGGCAGATGGAAGTCAGACAAGAAGTTCATCAACCAAAATTTGGGACCAGGCAATCCCATCTTTTATTAATCAAATTTTATTTCATGATTCTGTGGGTACCACATACCGACTACAAATTGTAAACTAACTTCTTTTAATATAAAATGTATGCTTAAAAAAAAAAGAAAAGAAAAACCTAAGCACACAACATAATGTACAGTATTATTATTACTCGTGGATCTTCAACCTTTGGCCAACTCGTCCCATAATTCCTTAAACGATAGCGGACCTCTCCAATTCGGAGGCCTCCAGGCTCCCACCCTTGGATGAAAAAATACCAGCACATACCGCAAGGTTATTTTGGGTAATCAATAAAACAGGAGACTGATAAAGATGGCTTGGAATCTTGCCCTACCGCATGATTGGCCAACCCATCGGCTGCTTGATTTCCTTCTCTATAGTTGTCTTTGAATAGCGACTGCAAGGATCTCGATGAAATCTGAACAATAGTATCTTTGACAATCGCTCTGCTTCGTCATTATGACGTAAGCCAAATTCTCCTAATGCAATTCAGTGCCCATCGTAGCAAGCTTTTTTCTATCAATCTTAACCATCGTTACTCAAATTTAATTGAATCACTAAGCTATTTCTTCAACACAATCATAATATTATGTAGTGTGCCTAGGTTTTTGAACAATAATAATATCTTTAAATTTTTTAGGGGAAAGTTCATGTTTGTAGTAGATAAAATAGCTAAGCAGGTTAGGAAAAACAAAATCGTTTCATTCTCTACTAATAATCTATCCGAGGTTATGCAATCTTTTTTTTTTTTTTTGAAACCCTATTATATGGGCTGTTGAATCCATTAGAGGGGCTTTACCATGATCCTAATGTCTAGTTAGTTGGTTAGGAGGTGTCCTAAAAGTATTGTAAATGTCTATTAGGTTATCCTTTCATCAATTAAACCTAAATAAAAAAAAAAAAAAAAAATCAATACTGCAGTGACTTAGTGACGCAACGGGTTGACAAGACTATCAAGCTTATGGACTGCGTTAAATCACTTCAAGACCCACAATGTGAGCTCTTGTTACTACGCAATTGTGCTGGAGTTTTTAAACTCTATTTTACCTTGCGAACCACCAATCCTCGAGTTTTACATACATCAACCACCCGTTTCGACCAACATCTGATGGAGTTTTTAAGATACTTAGTTGTAGGAGACGGTGCAGGGTATGGGTTTCTCCAACAACGATTATCAACTCTACCCATCAGAGATGGTGGCTTAGGTGTTTATACTATGCATGACACAAGCCAATACTGCTACTTAGCCTCTTGGATACAGACTCGGTCTTTGCAGCAATCCATTTTACACTCCATCGACCACTCAGCACCTTGCCTCAGTTACCAGGATGCACTCTCTACTTTTATGCAAACTTGCAGTCTTTCCACCTCTACATTTGACATCAATACCGTCGCCCCACAGCCAATGAAAAAACTGGCGGCTTTGTATTTCGATGTTGTGAAGAGGGAACTACCTGACAAGTTTGCCTTATCGGCCAGAGATGCTATCCTATGGCAGAGTAATAAGATGCAGCATGCGATGGACTTCTTGAAGGCCATCCCTATAGCGGGACTCAACCAGACTATCGCTCCCCGTCAATTCAGGGCAGTCATCCAATACCGACTCGGCATACCGCTTTTCCCAGCAGATAGCGTTTGTTCTTGTTGTAAACGCGACATGGACGTCTTTGGCGATCATGCACTCCACTGCGCTAGCGAAGTCGGCCTCAAATTTCGACATGATCTTGTGAGAGACGTTGTTATGAACATCTGCTACAGAGCCGGAGTCGCAGCGCGGAAGGAAGCAGCTTTAGGCTTCTTAGCCGATAATTATGCCCCAAAGCCAGCTGATATACTTGTTTATAACTGGATGAACGGGATTGATACATGTTTCGATGTTACGGGAGTTTCGCCTTTTTCCGGAACCGGGTTACGCAGCTTCACACCAGGACAAGCCATTTCAGCTGTCGTAAGACGCAAGCACAACAAATACTTGGATATATGCAAGTCCCATGGATACGACTTTGGCGTCCTGGCCTTCACAACCTTAGGTGAACTTGGAGATGAGCTGATCACGTTCTTGCAAAGGTTAAGGAACTGCCTAGTTGTGAGTCACACTCAAGTCACCCGCCGACGATGAAGAAGAAGAAAGAAAGTAGAGGAAAGACGACAATGTCGAGCGTCTTTCCTGGAGGACATCATGGAGAACATATTCACAAGGTTACTGTTAAATC
The DNA here is from genome assembly GCA_023531295.1 of Papaver armeniacum. Lineage (NCBI taxonomy): Eukaryota > Viridiplantae > Streptophyta > Magnoliopsida > Ranunculales > Papaveraceae > Papaver > Papaver armeniacum. The sequence goes on along the minus strand of JAJJWW010008108.1, from coordinate 23,333 downwards.
AATTTCGAGATTCGTGTGTGTTTCTAAATATTGGCTTCATCAATTTCAAACCCTAAGTTTATCAAAAACCATCTCAACCATGCTATTCGCATGAATAAATTTAACATCTTGGTTACCGGGCAGAGACATTGAAGCTTTTGACGATACGGAACCATTTCTCTCCACCGTAGATAATGGCGTTCTATCATCGTTACCATCAAAGATCATCACCGTTTTCGGCCATGCTCGTAATATTGACTACCCATATATGTCAAGAAATTTTCTGCCTAAGATTCTAGGTTCTTCTAATGGTTTGGTTTGCATACGACCACGCGAAGTATTTGCATTTGGAACCCGGCTACTCGAGAATATAAACGGGTACCGCAATCCGAACCACCTTCACCGACTCAAATCCTTATCCTACTTTCCATGGGTTTGGTTTTGATAGGAATCTTACTTTCCATGGGTTTGGTTTTGATAGGAACAATGATGATTATAAGGTATTAAGAGTTGTGAGTCATAATAAGTTTGATGATAAGGTTTACGAAGCTAGTGTTTACTCATTAGCTTCAAATTCATGGAAGAATCTTGGTTTAATTCCTTACGAGTTCTCTCCAGATACGACTAAGGGGTTTCTTCGGGTGTTTGGCCGAAAATATGTTGGATTTGAATAATAGGGTGAAATCTATGCTATGTTGGCGGACGTGACCAAAACTAAATGTATTTTGGTATTTGGACGTTTCTGCCCTTACCTTTTTATTTTATCACCTGTTTTTCCCTGGCCGTACCAACATCTGATTTTTTTTTTTTTTTTTTTACGATTCTGGATTATTATTTGACTGTGGCTTACGTGGGTGTTGAGATAGCACATCTAGACACCGTATAATGTCGAGAGGATAGGCATAAGGGACGCCATCGGAGTCCTGACATCAACTTTTGTGGAGTCTGGACACTGCATATTTGGATCTCATTATACGTTTCTAAACGTGATTATCAAAACATTATACAAATCATTAGTGAAATACTTATCATTAATCGGCCTCGATGTCTAGATGTTGTTACTCAAATTTTTTATTTCTCGTCATACTCTTCACTTCTATTTCTTCAACTTCAGCTCTCCAAAGAGCTCATTTTTCTTCTTCCACGGAACACACACCACACCCATCTTCTTCTTCTTCCTGTTCCTATTGATGTTCTTCTTCTGGTTTTGTTATTTCCTTTTCTGGTCATGTTCATCATCATCATACAGTGTCTTCAATAGAGATACCAGAGTCTAAACTCATCTATAAGTTCATTTCATTATAAGTTCCACTGATCTGTGATCTCAGGTATGAAAAAATCCGTCTTCCTAAAATCTTGATGTAAACCCTAGAAATTGGATTTCTAATCTTTTTCCCCATTTTCACTTCCACGTCTGGATATAGATTGAAAATTAGGCTAGGGTTTTGATGTTTTATATGTTTATGCATCTTTGATGTTTTCTTTTGGGTTCAATTTCATCTTTGATGATAATGTTAAACTGGATAGAAATTTTGATTTTGATTTCATGAAATAGGTTTGAAAGAGGGTTTAATAGGCGCTTTCTTAGTGTTAGATTAAAATTTTGATTACGAAAATTATGCCACTTTGTTTGATTTTGGTTGTTAGGGTATTTATATGTTTATGCATCTTTGATGTTTTCTTTTTGGGTTCAATTTCATCTTTGATGATAATGTTAAACTGGATAGAAATTTTGATTTTGATTTCTTGGGTTTAATAGGCAATTTCTTAGTGTTAGATTCGAATTTTGGTTACGAAATTATGCCACTGTTTGATTTTGGTTGTTCGGATTTTAAAGAGGAATTTAAGCAAACATCTGATATGGTTGTACATATCAATAACAAACTAGCATGTTTGTACTTACTAGGGTACTTCTCTCATACTGTGTAACCTGTGATGAATTTTTAATATTTTGATGTTACTATGTTGAATTTTTGGTGATCGATGAACACTCATTTTTGATAGAACAATTTCTAGACATGTATGAGATGGTTTAGTGTTTCTCAGGCAGAGCTCCTGTCTCTCTAGTAGTGTTGGTGAAGCAAGACTCTCTTAAACTATAAAATCACTTATTTAATTTTCTTTGCGCAGGTTACAACTGATGATAGAAATGCCTATTTATAGGCTACAATGGACTCTCTAGTTTGGTCTAGAGTTGTACTTTGTTAGTCACTGATTACAAAAGACTAGCACCGCAGCCCTAGAATACTCTAGGATACATCACACTTATCAATTTCTTTTTGTATACAGAACTCTCTGGTCTTGGCAACAAACTGACATGGTGACTCTTGTTTGTTCATTCTAGGGTGATAAGCAATAACAGTGTGAAGACATGAAGAGAGGACTAGGTATCACCATCACTGACAAGCAGGGTCGCACGGGTTGTAAACGGGGAATTGAAGCGGTTAGAGGTTCTCCTGAACAGTCATACCAGCACCTGGTCAGTCACAGTAACATGCTTATAGAACACTACCCAGGAACGCAAACAGCAATTGAACCCGATACAAATGGTGGTTTTTTGTATTATTTTTTTGCGCTGGGCGTATCTTTACAAGGATTCAAGTCTTGGTGTAGACCCGCATTTGCTGTGTATGGTATGCATCTAAGTGGGGAACGCAGAGGAACTCTATTTTCGGCAATTGGGTATGATGCCAATGGAAAAATGTACCCTATTGCGTTTGCCATCGTTGATTCTGAGAACGGTGATTCCTGTTTATGGTTCATGCAAAAGTTATTCGATGCGCTTGGTCACGAGTATTCGGTGAGAAAGGATCTAGTTGTGTGTTCAGACAGATCGGCAGGCTTCGAATCAGCGATTGCGGAAGTGTTTCCTGAAGCATGCCATTTGGACTGCGCGTACCATATTAAAGGTATCTAACAACAACACTTTATAGTCATGTTACATTTGTTAGAAACTCATCTCCTTTAAAGTTTAACCCTTGAGCTATGTAGCGCGGGACAGCTCCTAGTCGACTTTGCCGATGTAGTATACATATAATATTGAGGACTTCGCCGCTGCTAAGGCATTTATGAGAGCCGCGCAAGCGTACACTATAGATGGTTATCGGAGGGCTATGTTACAAATCAAAAAGGATAAGGCGCTTTTTTCCTATGCGTGGTGGTCAATCGACAAGCTGCAATGGCGCCAGCCCAAGCCCCAGCCAAAGCATAGAATAGAACTTTCTGGATGGTCTCCGACTCTCTTGTTTAGAATGTATGTTTTTATTTTGAACCAAAACATTGTCATGCGCTTTAAGTTTCAAGTACCCTTGCAAAGTAAAACTCTTCTGGTTATGTAAGCTGTTAAGCCTTATAAGGCAATGAACTTTATCAGTGTTAACTATGTTTTAAAATTCAGCGTCCTGGAAAATTTGTCTATATCGTTATATTAGAAGAACAAGCAAACTATTGGTCGTCTTGCTTGTCCAAGGCTTATCAACAAGATAAGTCAAACTGACATTAATAATATGTTCCATTTGTGTGCAGCTATTATCCACGGTGTTCTTCTAGTGTGCAGCTATTATCCACAACAAGAATAATATGTTGTGCAGGCAATATCTACAACTTATTATGGTCCCTAAAACCTGTGCAGGAAATATCCACAACAAAAATCTTACCAGAACTCTCCTACTCGATATAAATCTTGAAACAATTATCTATTGATCCTAATTTATCGAAACAAACATTTGAAAATCAACAACCATGAACCATCTATAAATAGAGATCACTACAATATCCACGGTGTTCTTCTAGTGTGTGACTATTATCCGCAACAAGAATAATTTGTTGTGCGGAAAATATCTACAACTCATTATGGGCCCTAAAACTCCGCGGGAAGTATCCACAAAAAAATCATTCCATGGGTACACAACAACAAGAAATGAACAAAACCCAGGCTCCCATGTGAAGTTGAATTTTTTTCGATGGGTTTCTTTAACAAGAATGGTACAATGTTGGGTTTGAATTTAATGAGCAAATTCAAAAGCAAAAGTTAAATTATTTCTTACATATGAGTAAGAAACTATACTAAAAGAAAACAAAGGACCCTAGAGAGAAAATTGCCTACTTGCTTGAGATGATGGTTCAAAACAGATAAACCATTTACATTGACATCTTCAAAGACCACGGCTTTCATTCAAACTTCAACTGCAAATCGCAACCATTTACAACACCATCTTATAAGCAAAGTAACATGTAAACTCGGGTAAGCAAAGACAAATGAGACGTGTCAAATAAAGCGGACGTGTACTATATCTACTTTTTTTTTTTGGTAATAAAGTAGACGTGTCAAATATCTACTTCACATGTATCTAAGAGAAAATGCTTTGTATGAGTGTATCGACGAGATACGTCAAATTGACAAGACTCAATATTGGTGTTGTGCAAAAGGGTTGTGCACACTCCCAAACAACCCGCACAGCCGATGCGGGTGAACTAATGCTTGCACACAAGGCTTTTGCACAGGGAAGAAAAATGAATCTTGGTCAAAGGTGTCGGGACACTCTTGACACACTAGTCCCGACATCGTCTAATTTCATAAAAATTAATAATATTAAGTTAATAATATTATTGATTTTCAATGGTAGCTTAAGTTAATAATATTATTTATATGCTCAAAATAAAAATTTATTAATAAATATGTGTTTATTTATTTTAGTTACTTTTATATTGTTTGTAATATAAGAAAAAGTTTTTCTGATAATGCTACCAATTTATTATTATTTTGTCGTTATAGTATCACCTCAGGAGAAACCAAATTTAACCCATATCTTTTAATTTTTCTTTTTTATTTCTCATTGACAATCCTCCTAACTGTTATGGGCAGTTTTTTTTTTAGTAAAATAAAATGGGTAAATAATTAAGGTTAACCTTAAATCAACATATTAAATGACAAAGGCAAAAAGAAATGAAATGAAAACTCGAGTAGAGATGGGAGATAGAGACCAAGGGGAGAAATGGCTACATAGAAATATGCTGTGCATGTGAATGGCACGCGCGGAATGCTGTCATTGTAAACAAGGTTGCTCAGGTGAAGAGAAATGCCTACATAGAAATATGCTGTTGGGTCCAATACATCTGAACAACCCTTGCTTATAATTATTCTTAGCGTGCAGGCACTATCCACGGTGATACGGAAAGACCATAATAACCTTATAGTTGTAGATATTCCACGGTTTCAGTGCGATATATCCTGCACAGGTTTGAGTGGATATTTCCTGTCCGGCCCCCTTTTGAGAAATGAAAAAACTTCATTTTCTAATTTGACGGGTCACACCTTATTGTTTAGGGTGTCGGGACATTCTTCACAAGCGTGTCCCGACATCTTTTATAATTTAATAAAAATTGCACATTTTTTTTTTTTAATAAACAGACTTGCAAGAAACTCGATGCAGTGAGGATAATAGTAAATTATAAAAGATGTCGGGACACGCTTGTGAAGAATGTCCCGACACCCTAAACAATAAGGTGTGACCCGACAAATTAGAAAATGAAGTTTTTTCATTTCTCAAAAGGGGGCCGGACAGGAAATATCCACTCAAACCTCGTGTGATATATCTACAACTATAAGGCTATTATGGTCTCTACAACTATAAGGCTATTATGGTCTTTCCGTATCACCGTGGATAAGCAATTTTCACGCTAAGAATATTCGTAAACAAGGGTTGTTCGGATGTATTGGACCCAAGAGCATACGTCGATGCAGGCATTTCTCTTCACCTTAACAACCTTGTTTACACTGACAGCTACCAGCTAGTCCTCAAAATTATTGTGTTTCTCACCTTGGTTATCTTGGTTACTATTACTTCCTAAGAAAAAAATCGTAGCCCGGAACTTGATATGTCATCTCCTTCTCTTCCAAAACTTTCTTTCCTTTATCTCTGCCATTGTTTTTCTGGTAGAGCCAAAATCACAAAGGTTATGTGGCTGGCCAAAAAAATCAACTAAACATTTGGAGTATTTAACGCAAAACCAAAGATACCAGGCATTGCATGGACCCAAGAGGGTCTTTAATGAAAATTTGGGAGAGATATTCCTTTCACTTATGACCTTTAATTACATTTATTACATGATAACGCATAAAAACGGGGAAAGATGAAAGTAATCGACACTGCATTGGCTCTTCTTCGAATCATATCAAAACGATGAAGCATTATTACTGAACCGATATGTCACTTCAGTAAACCTGCAACTCGAATACATGTACTATGTCTACTTTTTTTTTTTTTTTTGACCTGTCAAAATAATGTCGCTAAAGAAATGAAGACACTACCCTAGCTTTTCATGTCGGTAATAAAGTAGACGTGTACTATATCTATTCTATTCTATATATTGTTATTACACAAAGGGAACACCCTTACTGTAGCACTGGAATGTTCCGCACGTGCATAAAGAATTGTGTTCATAGGGTCCATTTTAGTGAAGCTCCAAATTTTGAACTTGGATTTTACCCTCGCCTGTGGATATAAAATTATTGAGGGTATAAAAGTAATTTAAAGGGAATACAAGATCTCAATCAAAATGAAAAATCAATCTAATCTAACACCATTGAAATTTTAAAAATTTCCTCCAAATTCTTCATTAAAAAAACCAAAACAATTATAGTTCAAAAACAAAAATAACAAGCTAAAATAAAAATAATGTCAATGAAGTTGTTGGAAACATTTACATCAAGCGTAATAAAGCGGACGTGTACTATATCTACTTTTTTTTTGGTAATAAAGTAGACGTGTCAAATATCTACTTCACATGTATCTAAGAGAAAATGCTTTGTATGAGTGTATCGACGAGATACGTCAAATTGACAAGACTCAATATTGGTGTTGTGCAAAAGGGTTGTGCACACTCCCAAACAACCCACTTGCACAGCCGATGCGGGTGAACTAATGCTTGCACACAAGGCTTTTGCACGGAAGAAAAATGAATGTCGGCCGGCCTTGAACTCAAATCCTCAACCGTTCGTTAGTGGTTAGCATCACCCCGTTGGATTAGAAAACTAGATAAGACTATAAGTACCAACAACTTACGGCGTAAACCCTATTATTTTTGGCTTCTCCTTCCTCGCCGCAGCTCGGACAATCCTTCTCTCTCTTGCAAACAAAATCATTTCCTTCTATCCGAAGATTAATTAACAAGAATCATTGCTTTAATCAAAATTGGTAGGTGAGTTGATTGTTATCTTTTCGAGTATCTTCATTCATTTCTCGCTTAGGGTTTTCGGTTTATTGATTTTTTTCAATTTCTCGTGCAGGTATTACGTTACTTTGGAGTTTAATCTTAATCCGACAAGGTAATGATTTAACTTCAATTGTTGACTCCATGGATTGAATTACGATTCTAAATCACCCACGACCCAAACTTCAATTGTACCTAATAGAAACATTAGGCTTTTTTGTAGATTTAATCTCGATTGGTCATTTTGATTTGTTATGTTTTTGGGATTCATTTACTTTAGGGTTTTAAGTTTTGTGAATATTAATTCAATTTACGGATTGGTTTCATAATGCTTGTGATAATTGGTGGTTTCAATTGGATTGATTTCGATTCTAATCACCCTGAATTTGGTTTCTATTGGACATTAAGTTTATTTGTAATGGTCATTTTGATTTTTATTTTTGTGAAACGGCCCATGAGCAGAAAGACATTTCATTTCTCTATGTTTAAGTTGAACTCTTGTCTTGTGTGTTAAAGTTCAACTAAATCAGTGTTTGGTTTATCGGGTTATATATTAATGCTTGGATTGCAAATGCAGGTAATTGAATAGGTCGGTGTTTGCTCTATCAAGCAAACATGCATCGGGCTCTTTCGATGTGGTGCTCTTTTGGATACAGGACAACTAGGTATATATTGATAAACTGCCTGCTCCTCTTGAGTGTTGATAAGAATTATGCCTTCCCATCTATCTTTGAACCTGACATGTTTTTTACTTGCATCAGCCGTGATGATGATGACGCAACTGTTTTCTATCACTGGGATAACCATGTATACCCCTGGATAAGTTGTCACAACTGCACTACTGGAGTTGGAGGTTTTTTTTGATCAATCACTGGCATTGGAGTTGAATGATCACAACTTCAAAACCAACATTAAAGGCAACACACCAGTTAAAGAGCTAGTTGTTATGTCTGATAGAGAGGGGGCGGCACAGGAACGAAATGCTTACTTGGAGCACATGGTGCAAGGTAGCATCTTCACATTTTTTAGTTTTTTGGTTTAAACTTAGAAATAATTTTCTAATAACGTAGTGTAATCCTTGCGAGGATTATAATGTGTGGAGTAGTCTCACAACGGGTGGGGTAGTTTCATCTCCTAACGGACTCCAATATGGGAGTTTCATCGCCTATTGGAGTTGAATGGACATAACTTCAAAACCAACTTTGAAGGCAACACATCAATTCAGTGATCCAAGTTGGATTTGCCATTTGAAAAGATTGCTCTATGTTGGTTCTTGTAGAAGATGAGCTTAGATACAAGATGACACAGAAAAGGAATGCTCACTTGGAAGGTATCATATGGAGCCCATTGGGCAAATTATGAAACTTCAAATGGGCTAAGCACGTCTGGCCAGGTTATCCTTGTGGTAGAATAGAATTAATTTTCTTCTACCACTGGGTAATCTGGCTGGAAATGCAAGTCCCTAAAACTATATCAATTTGATGAAACACTTTACTAAATCCCTGTTGATGTTGCCTACACTTGCTGGTATGAGTCTACAACCTCCATTGTTTATTCCACTTTTCAGGATCATGAAGTGATTTACAAATGAAAGTCTGCGATTGCATAGGCTTTTGTCATGTTTTGCGTAATCACATTCAGTTCTTTGCGAGAAATCCATGGACTTGTACTAGACAACAATTATGGAGGTAACTTGCATAATTATTCTAATTTTCTAAATCGGAAGCGGTCATTTCTGGCTTATTTCTGCACTTCTCTTCTTTTCTGATTGTGCAATAGGGCACTGTTGTTTATATATAATAGAAAAGATTGCTCTATGTTGGTTGCTGTAGAAGATGAGCTTAGATACAAGATGACACAGGAAAAGGAATGCTCACTTGGAAGGTATCATATGGAGCCCATTGGGCGATTATGAACTTCAAATGGGCTAGCTGCGCCGGCCGGGGTTATCCTTGTGGTAGAATAGAATTAATTTTCTTCTACCACCCCGTAATCCTGGCCGGAAATGCAAGTCCCTAAAACTATATCAATTTGATGAAACACTTTACTAAATCCCTGTTGATGTTGCCTACACTTGCTGGTATGAGTCTACAACCTCCATTGTTTATTCCACTTTTCAGGATCAACAGTGATTTACAAATGAAAGTACTGATTGCATAGGCTTTTGTCATGTTTTGCAGAATCACATTCAGGTTGCTGCAGAAATCCATGGACTTGTACTAGACGCAATTATGGAGGTAACTTGCATAATTATTCTAATTTTCTAAACTGGAAGCGGTCATTTCCTGGCTTATTTCTGCACTTCTCTTCTTTTCTGATTGTGCAATAGGGCACTGTTGTTTATATATAATAGGAAAGTAGCTCTTGTCTCTCTTAGTAACTAGTGTAGTTACTGATAATTTCTTTGGACAGTGTTGGCATTGCAAATCTGTACAAGCGAGGGAATCAACTTGTAGCCAAGATCAAATTCTTGAAATAAGTTGATTTGAGGCTGTACAATACCTTGGCATTTGCACAAGTGGGAAGATTATTATTTTTTGGTTGTAATTTTCAATAGCCTATAATGAGTGATGATACACTTCCCTCAAAGCATGACAACGGCGGCGGGAAACACGAACCTTTCTCAATCCACCTCTACTTAAGGATCCTAGATTAAGACTCATGTGAGAAGTAGACAAGTTGAAGGATGACTGCTAGGCGTGTGTTGTGTTTTTAAGATGTGTGTGTTACGAAGTTATATGTGCTTGAACATATGAAAATGTAACACGAGTCCCCGTGAGCATGCCTCTTTTTTTTTTTTCTTGCATCCACGTGCTTTGTCCTCAATGATATTTTTTATTTTTTATGCAAGGCTTTTTCTTCTTGTGAGTGATTCTTGTTTACATGGCGAACCGCTGTCTACACTGTGCCTTTCTATTTTACCCTTTTAAAAGTAAAGAAAATGCTGTACACACCGTCTAGAGGGTGGTACCCATCTTTTAAAATTCTGCACATTTACCATCTCGATGTTTAGAACGCTTGCATCTCTATCGTTCATTTCCTCTCGGTGCACACACGGTGCGTATCATTACTCTAAAAGTAATGGTTCAAAAATATCCTCAATTCCTTGACTCTGGTCTGTCAGCTGCCACTGAAGTATGCTAGTATGCTTTTTGACATGAAGAAAAATCCCTACCTACATGAAATATCTTTGTGCTTATATAGAGCACACAAGATATTTACAAACACGTCAAATGTGCACACGAGAGGAAGCGAGCGATGAGATGCAAGCGTTCTAAACATCGAGATGGTAAATGTGCAGAATTTTAAAAGATGGGTACCACCCTCTGAGCGGTGTGTGCAGTGATTTTCTTTACTTTTAAAAGGCTAAAACAGAACAAGTGTAAATGAGCAGGTTCGCCATGTAAACAAGAATCACTCACAGAAGAAAAGCCTTATAAAAAATAAAAAAATACTGTTGAGGACAAAGCACGTGGATCTGGTGCAAGAAAAAAAAAAGAGGCATGCTCTGGGGACTCGTGTTACATTTTCATATGTTCAACACATATAACTTCAGAACACACACATCTTAAAAACACAACACCTGCCTAGCAGTCATCCTTCAACTTGTCTACTTCTCACGGGAGTCTTAATCTAGGATCCTTAGGTAGAGGTGGATTGAAAAGGTTCGTGTTTCCTCGCTGGCATTCGTCATGCTTTGAGGGAAGTGTATCATCACTCATTATAGGCTATTGAAAATTACAACCAAAAAATAATAATCTTCCCACTTGTGCAAATGCCAGAGTATTCTTTGCTCCGTCAACTTATTTCAAGAATTTGATCTTGGCTACAAGTTGATTCCTCAGCTTGTCAGTGCATTTGCAATGCCAACACTTAGTCCAAAGAAATTATCAAGTAACTACACTAGTTACTAAGAGAGACAAGAGCTACTTTCCTATTATATATAAACAACTAGGCCCTATTGCACAATCAGAAAAAGAAGAGAAGTGCAGAAATAAGCCGGAAATGACCGCTTCGGTTTAGAAAATTAGAATAATTATGCAAGTTACCTCCATAATTGGCGTCTAGTACAAGTCCATGGATTTCCTGCTAACGCTGAATGTGATTCCATGAAACATGACAAAAGCCTATGCAATCAGTACTTTCATTTGTAAATCATTGATTGATCCTTGAAAAGTGGAATAAACAATGGAGGTTGTAGACTCTTACCCGACAAGTGTAGGCAACATCAGCGAGGATTTAGTAAAGTGTTTCATCAAATTGATATAGTTTTAGGGACTTGCATTTCCAACCGGGATTACCTGGTGGTAGAAGAAAATTAATTCTATTCTACCACAAGGATAACCCCGGCCGACGTGCTAGCCCATTTGAAGTTTCATAATCGCCCAATGGGCTCCATATGATACCTTCAAGTGAGCATTCCTTTCACGTGTCATCTTGTATCTAAGCTCATCTCTCTGACGAACCAACATAGAGCAATCTTTCTATTATATATAAACAATGAGTGCCCTATTGCATGATCGGAGAAAGAAAGTGCGTGAAATAAGCCAGAAATGACCGCTTCAGGTTAGAAAATTAGAATAATTATGCAAGTTACCTCCATAATTACGCTCGTAGTACAGTCCATGGATTTACTGCGCAACTTGAATGTGATTCTCGCAAAACATGACAAAAGCCTATGCAATCAGTGACTTTCATTTGTAAATCGCTGATGATCCTGAAAAGTGAATAGCTTGATGAGTTGTAGACTCATGCGGCAAGTGTAGGCAACATCACTTGGGGATTTAGTAAAGTGACCATCAAATTGATATAGTTTTAGGGACTTGCATTTCCAGCGGGATTACGGTGGTAGAAGAAAATTAATTCTATTACACCACAAAAGGATAGCCCTGGCCCCAGAGACAAATCAGCCCATTTGAAGTTCATAATTTGCCCAATGGGCTCCTGACCACAGCTGACTGAGCATTCCCTTTTCTGTGTCATCACTTATGTAAGCTCTGTACTCAAGCTGACCAACATACGACAATCTTTTCAAATGGCAAATGGATCCTTTGAATTGATATTGCAGCAAGTTGGTTTGAAGTTATGTCCATTCAACTCGATAGGCGATGAAACTCCCATATTGGTCAAGTTGAAGGAAACTTACCCCCACCCGTCAGAGACTACTCCACACATTATAATCTGCCAAGGATTAATTCACGCTATTAGAAAATTATTTCTAAGTTTTAAACCAAAAAACCAAAAATGAAGATGCTACCTTGCACCATGTGTCCAAGTAAGCATTTCGTTCATCAATCTCTATCGAGACATAACAACTAGCTCTTTTAACCGGTGTGTTGCCTTTAATGTTGGTTTTGAAGTTGTGATCATTCAACTCCAATGCCGCTGATTGATCAAAAAACCTCCAATCAAGAGTGCAGTTGTAACAACTTATCCCAAGAAGGGGGTGCGAGTGGTTATCCCGTTGGATAAAATACCGGTTGCGTCATCATCATCACGGCCGATGCAAATAAAAAACATGTCAGGTTCAAAGATAGATGGGAAGGCCTAATTTATCAACACTCAAGAGGAGCAGGTGAAGATCAACATATACCTAGTTGTCCTGTATCCAAATCGGGACACCCTGTCGAAAGAGCCGATGCATGTTTGCTTGATAGAGCAAACAGGCTTATTCATTTTTTTGCATTTGCAATCCAAGCATTAATATATAACCCGATAAACCAAACAACGATTTAGTTGAACTTTAACACACAAGACAAGAGTTCAACTTAAACATAGAGAAATGAAATGTCTTTCCGCTTCATGAGGCCGTTTCACAAAAATAAAAATCAAAATGACCATTACAAATAAACTTAATGTCCAATAGAAACCAAATTCGGGGTGATTAGAATCAAATCAATCCAATTGAAACCACCAATTATCACAAGCATTATGAAACCAATCCGAAATTGAATTAATATTCACAAAACTTAAAACCCTAGGCGAAATGAATCCCAAAAACATAACGATCAAATGACCAATTGAGATTAAATCTACAAAAGCCTAATGTTTCTATTAGGTACAATTGAAGTTTGAGTGTAGGTGATTTAGAATCGAATTCAATCCATGGAGTCAACAATTGAAGTTAAATCATTACCTTGCTTGGATTAAGATTAAACTCCAAAGTAACGTATCCGCACTCGAAATTGAAAAAAATCAATAAAGCGAAACCCTAGCGTGAATGAAGATACCTAGAAAGATAACAATCAACTCACCCTGCACAATTTTTGATTAAAACATGATTCTTGTTAATTAATCTTCGGATAGAAGGAAATGATTTTGTTTTACAGAGAGAGAGAAGGTTATGCGAGGCATTTTGCGTGAGGAAGAAGCCAAATGTGGTTCTTTCGTAAGTTGTTGTGCCACCGTCTTATCTAGTTTTCTAATCCATGGTGATACTAACCACTATGAAACGGTTGAGACTCCCAGTTCCAAGTAAATGACATTCATTTTCTTCTGTGCAAAAGCCTTGTGTGCAAGCATTGGTTCCACCATGACTGTGCAGGAGTTGTTTGGGTGTGCACAACCCTTTTGCACAACACCAATATTGAGTCTTGTCAATTTGACGTATCTAAATCGATACACTCCTTACAAAGCATTTTCTCTTAGATACATGTGAAGTAGATATTTGACACGTCTACTTACTGTTGCAAAAAAATGAGATATATTTCCATTAAACTTTATGCAACTTGATGTAAATGTTTCCAACACTTCATTGACATTATTTTATTTAGCTTGTTATTTTTTGTTTTAACTATAAATTATTTGGTTTTTAATGAAAAATTTAGGAGAAATTTTAAAATTTCCAATGGTGTTAATTAGATTGATTTTTCATTTTGATTGGAGATCTTGTATTCCTTTAAATTACTTTTATACCCTCAATAATTTTATATCACGGCGAAGGTAAATCAAATTCCAAATTGGAGCTTCACTAAAATGGACCCTATGAACACAATTCTTTATGCGTGCATTAGCACGTGGTTATTCGATTAACTACGATTAAGGGGTGTTCCCTTTGTGTAATAACAATATATAGAATAGAATAGATATAGTACGTCTTTATTACAGAGCATGAAAAGCTAGGGTAGTGTCTTCATTTCTTTAAGCGACATTATTTTGATGGTCAAAAAAAAAAAAAAGTAGACATAGTACATGTATTCGAGTTGAGTTTACTCGAAGTGACATATCGAGTTACGTGTCATTGCGTCGTTTTGATATGATTCGAAGAAGAGCCAATCTGGGTGTCGGATTACTTTCATCTTTCCCGGTTTTATACGTTATCATGTAATAAATGTAATTAAAGGTCATAAGTGAAGAGGAATATCTCTCCCCAAATTTTCATTAAAGACCCTCTTGAGTCCGCAATGCTCAGTATCTTTGGTTTTGCATTAAATACTCCAAATGTTTAGTTGATTTTTGGCCAGCCACATAACCTTTGTGATTTTGGCTCTACCGAAAAACAATAGCGAGATAAAGGAAAGAAAGTTTTTGGAAGAGAAGGAGATGACATATCAGAAGTTACGGACTCACGATTTTTCTTAGGAAGTAATAGTAACCAAGATAACCAAGGTGAGAAACACAATAATTTTGAGGACGAGTCGGTAGGCTGTCGGTGTAAACAAGGTTGTTCGAGGTGAAGAGAAATGCATCGACGTATGCTCTTGGGTCCAATACATCCGAACAACCCTTGTTTACTGAATATTCTTAAGCGTGGCAGCTGCTATCCACGGTGATACTGGAAAGACCATAATAGCCTTATAGTTGTAGAGACCATAATAGCCTTATAGTTGTAGATACTACACGCACGAGGTTTGAGTGGATATTTCTGTCAGCTTGCTTTTGAGAAATGAAAAACTTCATTTTCTAATTTGTCGGGTCACACCTTATTGTTTAGGGTGTCGGACATTCTTCACAAGCGTGTCCCGACATCTTTTATAATTTACTATTATCCTCACTGCATCGAGTTTCTTGCAAGTCTGTTTATTAAAAAAAAAAAAAGTGCAATTTTTATTAAATTATAAAAGATGTCGGGACACGCTTGTGAAGAATGTCCCGACACCCTAAACAATAAGGTGTGACCCATCAAATTAGAAAATGAAGTTTTTTCATTTCTCAAAAGGGGGCCGGACAGGAAATATCCACTCAAACTCGTCGTGTGATATATCCGCACTGAAACCAGGGAATATCTACAACTATAAGGTTATTATGGTCTTTCCGTATCACCGTGATAGCACTGCACGCTAAGAATAATTATAAGCAGGGTTGTTCGGACGTATTGGACCCAAGAGCATATTTCTATGTAGGCATTTCTCTTCACTGAGCAACCTTGTTTACAATGACAACGATTCCGCAGCGTGCCATTCACATGCACAGCATATTTCTATGTAGCCATTTCCTCCTTGGTCTCTATCTCCCATCTCTACTCGAGTTTTCATTTCATTTCTTTTTGCCTTTGTCATTTAATATGTTGATTTAAGGTTAACCTTAATTATTTACCCATTTTATTTTACTAAAAAAACTGCCATGCAGATTAGGAGGATTGTCAATGAGAAATAAAAAGAAAAATTAAAAGATATGGGTTAAATTTGGTTTCTCCTGAGGTGATACTATAACGACGATAATAATAATTAAGTGGCATTATCGGAAGAAAACTTTTTCTTATATTACAAACAATATAAAAGTAACTAAAATAAATAAACACATATTTATTAATAAATTTTATTTTGAGCATATAAATAATATTATTAACTTAAGCTACCATTGAAAATCAATAATATTATTCGCCAATATTATTAATTTTTATGAAATTAAAGCGATGTCGGGACTAGTGTCAAGAGTGTCCGGCTTACCTTTATTCAGGTGTCCATTTCTTCTGTGCAAAGCCTTGTGTGCAAGCATTAGTTCACACCCGACGGCACATGCGGAGTTGTTTGGGTGTGCACAACCCTTTTGCACAACACCAATATTGAGTCTTGTCAATTTGACGATCTCTGCCGATACACTCATACAAAGCATTTTCTCTTAGATACATGTGAAGTAGATATTTGTCACGTCTACTTTATTACCAAAAAAAAGTAGATATAGTACCACGTCAGCTTTATTTGTACATCTCACTGTCTTTGCTTACCCGCAGCTTTACATGTTACTTTGCTTATAAGATGGTGTTGTAAATGGTTAGCTTACGATTGAAGTTGAATGAAAGCCGTGGTCTTTGAAGATGTCAATGTAAATGGTTTATCCTGTTTTGAACCATCATGCTTGTAAGTCAGCAATTTTCCTCTAGGGTCCTTTGTTTTCTTTTAGTATAGTTTCTTACTCATATGTAAGAAATAATTTAACTTTTGCTTTTGAATTTGCTCATTATATTCAAACCCAACATTGTACCATTCTTGTTAAAGAAACCCACCGAAAAAAATTCAACTTCATGGGAGCATCTGGTTTTGTTCATTTCTTGTTGTTGTGTACCTACAGAATGATTTTTTTGTAGGATACTTCCTGCATGTAGTTTTAGGGCCCATAATGAGTTGTAGATATTTTCCGCACAACAAATTATTCTTGTTACGAGATAATAAGCTCGCACACTAGAAGAACATCGCGTGTGGATATTGTAGTGATCTCTATTTATAGATGGTTCATGGTTGTTGATTTTCAAATGTTTGCTTCCGATAAATTAGGATCAATAGATAATTGTTTCGAAGATTTATATCGAGTAGGAGAGTTCCTGTAAGATTTTTGTTGTGGATATTTCTGCTACGGGTTTTAGGGACCATAATAAGTTGTAGATATCGTCGCACAACATATTATTCTTGTTGTGGATAATAGCCGCATAACTAGAAGAACACCGTGGATAATAGCCGCACACAAATGGAACATATTATTAATGTCGAGTTTGACTTATCTTGTTGATAAGCCTTGGACAAGCAAGACGACCAATAGTTTGCTTGTTCTTCTAATATAACGATATAGACAAATTTTCAGGGGCCTTGAATTTTAAAACATAAGTTACACTTGATAAAGTTCATTGCCTTATAAGGCTTAATAATTCCATAACGTGAAGAGTTTTACTTTGCAAGGGTACTTGAAACTTAAAGCGCATGACAATTTTTTGGTTCAAAATAAAAACATACATTCTAAACAAGAGAGTTCGAGACCATCCGAAAGTTCTGATCTATGCTTTGGTCAGTTGGGGCTTGGTACGTCATGCAGGTTGTCCGATTGACCACCGCGCATAGAAAACCGCCTTATCCTTTTTGATTTGTAACATAGCCCTCCGATAACCATCTAATGTAGTACGCTTGCGGCTCTCATAAATGCCTTAGCGGCTGCGAAGTCCTCGATATTATATGTATACTACATCTAAGCAAAGTCAACTAGGAGAGTCGCTCCCGCTACATAGCTCAAGGGTTAAACTTTAAAGGAGATGAGTTTCTAACAAATGTAACATGACTATAAAGTGTTGTTGTTAGATACCTTTAATATGGTACGCGCGATCCAAATGGCATGCTTCGGAAACACTTCCAGTCGCTGATTCGAAGCCTGCCGATCTGTCTGAACACACAACTAGATCCTTTCTCACCGAATACTCGTGACCAAGCGCATCGAATAACTTTTGCATGAACCATAAACGGGAATCACCGTTTCGCGAATCAACGATGGCAAACGCAATAGGGTACACATTTTCCATTGGCCATCATGCCCAATTGCCGAAAATCTGAGTTCCTCTCGTTCCCCTTGAATGCACGCCTGCATACGGCAAATCTTGGGTCTACACCCAGACTTGAATCCTTGTAAAGATCGCCCGGTACATAAAAAAATAATACAAAAACCACCATTGTATCGAATTCCAATTCTTTGTTGCGTTCACGGGTAGTGTTCTATAAGCGTATTCACGCTGGCCAGTCTTTGGTATAATTGGAGAACCTCTGGCAACCGATTCCGTTTACAACCCGGTGAGACCACAGCAGCCATTGATGGTGATGTCTTTGTGATTGTATACTGGGATGAACAGCAGTCGCCATGTCGATTTGTTGCCAAGGCAAGAGAAGTTATATGCAAAAAAATTGATAAATTAGCGATGTATCCTAGAGTATTCTAGGGCTGCGGTGCTTAGTCTTTTATGTCCGGTGACTAACAAAGTACAACTCTAGACCAAACTAGAGTCCATTTGTAACTATAATGACACTATCATCGATTGTAACTTTCTTGCAAGAAAAATTAATAGCAGTGATTTTATAGTTAAAAAAAAAAGTCTTGCTTCCACCAACATACTAGAAGGCAGAGCTGCACGAAACACTAAACCATCTCATGCATATGCAGAAATTGTTCTATCAAAATGAGTGTTCATCGTCACCAAAAAAATTCAGCAAGTAACATCAAAATGTTAAATTCATCAGGTTACACGGTATGAAATACCTAGTAAGTACAAACTTGCTAGTTTGTTATTGATATGTACAACCATATCGGATGTTTGCTTAAATTCCTCTTTAAATCAAGACATAAAATCCAGTGTATAATTTGTATAAATTCGAATCTAACACTAAGAAATTGCCTATTAAACCAAGAAATCAAAATCAAGTTTAACATTATCATCAAGATGAAATTGAACCCAAAAGAAAACATCAAAGATGTAAACATATAAATACCTAACAGCAAAATCAAGCAGTGGCACATAATTTAGTAATCAAAATTTAATAACACTAAGCGCCTATTAAGCCCTCTTTCAAACTATTTTATGAAATCAAAATCAAAATTTCTATCGAGTTTAACATTATCATCAAAAGATGAAATTGAACCCAAAAGAAAACATCAAAGATGCATAAACATATAAAACATCAAAACCTAGCCTAATTTTCAATCTATATCTGACGTGGAAGTGAAAATGGGGAAAAGATTAAATCAATTTCTAGGGTTTACATCAAGATTTTAGGAAGGCGGATTTTCATACACGAGGATCACGGAATCAGTGGAACTTATAATGAAATGAACTTATAGATGAGTTTAGACTCTGGTATCTCTTTATTAAAAAACAACGCTATGATGATAGACATGGCCGAAAAGGAAATAACAAAACCCGAGAAGAAGAACATCAGCAGACGAGGAAGAAGATGGTGGTGTGTGTGGAAAAATTGGAAAGAGAAAGAAAAATGAGCTCCTTTGGAGAAGTGAAGTTGAAGAAATTAAGTAAAGAAGAGTATGACGAAAATAAAAAATTTGAGTAACAACATCTAGACATCGAGGCCGATTAATGATAAGTATTTCACTAATGATTTGTATAATGTTTTGATAATCACGTTTAAACGTATAATGAGATCCAAATATGCGGTGTCAGACTGCAAAAGTTGATGTGGACTCAGGTGGCTCCCTTATACCTACTCCTCCTGGGCATTATACGGTGTCTAGATGTGCTATCTCAACACCCGTAAGCCACGGTCGAATAATAATCGATGGCCTTAAAAAAAAAAAATCGGATTGGAGTGCGGCCGGAAAAAGCAGGTGATAAAATAAAAGGTAAGGCTGAGAAGCAGTCAAATGCAAAATACATTGGATTTGATGCATTATGACTTATATGATTACTATTATTCCAATCATATTTTGACAAACACCTAGAAAAACCCCTTAGTCGTATCTGGAGAGAACTCGTAAGGAATTAAACCAAGATTCTTCCATGAATTTGAAGCTAATGAGTAAACACTAGCTTCAGAAACCTTATCATCAAACTTATTATGACTCACAACTCTTAATACCTTATAATCATCATTGTTCCTATCAAAACCAAACCCATGGAAAGTAAGATTCCTATCAAAACCAAACCCATGGAAAGTAGGATAAGGATTTGAGTCGGCTGAAGGTGGTTCTGGTTCTGGTACCCGTTTATATTCTCGAGTAGCCGGGTTCCAAATGCAAATACTTCTGCGTGGTCGTATGCAAACCAAACCATTAGAAGAACCTAGAATCTTAGGCAGAAAATTTCTTGACATATATGGGTAGTCAATATTACGAGCATGGCCAGAAAACGGTGATGATGCTGATGGTAACGATGATAGAACGTCATTATCTACAGTGGAGAGAAATGGTTCTGTATCGTCAAAAGCTTCAATGTCTCTGCCGGTAACTAAGATGTTGAATTTATTCATGCGAATAGCATGGTTGAGATGGTTTTTGATAAACTTAGGGTTTCGAAATAAAATACACCAATATTTAGAAACACACCTGAATCTCGAAATTGATTTAACAGGTAACCTTGTGAATATGTTCTCGATGATGTCCTTCGGCAAGACGCTCGACATTGTCGTCTTTCCTCTACTTTCTTTCTTCTTCTTCATCGTCGGCGGGTGACTTGAGTGTGAGAGTGCGATTAGGGCAAGATTCCAAGTCATTTTTATCAGTCGCCTGTTTTATTGATTACCCAAAATAACCTTGCGGTATGTGCGGTATTTTTTTATCCAAGGGTTGGGAGCCTGGGAGGCCTCATGTCGATATCTATGCTCATAAATTCTTTTTAATGGCTAGGTTTAATAAATAAATATTCTAGAAAAATATTTGGTTCCGGTGTGGAAGAGTCGAATATTGCTTTAATTTTTGGAATGAGCACTAGCACTTAAGCTAACGATGTGAAGTGTTATGTGGGCCAGTTTAAATTCTTGCTTTGGTTGATGAAGTATCGTAGGACGACAATCTCAACTCAACTGCTAACATTGACAGAGTGTGCAGGGACCGCTTTCGATGATTAGTCTCATAATTTCGCTCAATTTTCTCAAAAAATAAAACTGGCCTATTAAAAAGTAACGGAGGGAGTAATAGGATTAGGTTTCTGAACAATAGTAACGTTTCTACATTCTCCTGCAATTCAGTGGTCATCGTAGCAAGATTTTTTCTATCTACCTCAACCATCTTTACTCAAATTTAATTGAATTACTGAGCTATTTCTTCAACACAATCATAACATTATGTCGTGTGCTTAGGTTTTTGAACAATATAGTATCTTTAAAAAATTTAGTGGAAAGTTCATATTTGTAGTAGATAAAATAGCTAAGCAAGTTTGGAAAAATAAAATCGCTTCCTTCTCTACTAATAATCTTTTTTTTTTTTTGCTCGATCTCTACTAATAATCTATCCGAGGTTATGCAATCTTTTTTTCAAAACCCTATTATATGGGTTGTTGAATCCATTAGAGGGGCTTTACCATGATCCTAATGTCTAGTTAGTTGGTTAGGAGGTCTCCCAAAAATATTGTAAATGTCTAGGTTATCCTTTCATCAATTAAACCTATAAAAAAAAAAAAAAAAACTCCTTAATTCTAATCATCAACAACAACCCAAAATCAATCGTCATCAACAACAATTCACGATAACCCAAAATTAATCATAATCAACAACAAGTCAAAATCGATCATCATCGATAACGCTTCCATCAATCAAACCTAAAAAAGAAAAACAAACACAATTCTCTAATTCTAATCAGCGACCCAAAATCAATCGATTGCAAATGAGATCGAAGTATATTATTTCTCAATCAAGTTCGAAAAAAGCGATTTGAGAACCGATTCACGATTGGCTTTATGGTTTCGATAGCCAAGCGTAACTTCGTTCTGAGTTGGATTTAGTGAGTTACGGTTAGTTTCGAAAAACCAAAAATATGAGTTACGGTTGGCTTTTGGTTCTCAAAATCCAAAGTAACTCGATTCTGATTGGTTTTAGTGAGTTCGAGTTGGTTTTGAAAAGCGATTGGATTTAATGAGTTAAGGTATGTTTCGAAAAACCAAAAACATAAGTTACGGTTGGATGTAATGAGTTGCGGTTGGTTTCAGTGAGTTACGGTTGGCTTTACTGAGTTATGGTTGGCTTCGAAAAAAAAAAAAAAAAGAACCATAACTATTTTACGGTTGGACTCGTCAAAAAAAAAAAAGAATTCAACTGTAACTATAAGGGACTTTTGAAATTACCATCTAATGACCGATTTTGTCCTATTATATCAGCCCCTATTATAGAATTCTTTTTTTTTTTTGCTAGGATAATCTTTTTCTTGATAATCTATGATGTATTCTTTGTTATTCTTGATAATCCTCATTGTTTACTTGGATATGAAGTAAGGACAGATTTTTACCACTATGTGATAGCCTTTAATTTTCAATAGATGTGTGCTTTCATCAAAAAAAAAAAAAAAAATGTACAGAGAAGAAAAAAAATGGATTGATATAATCATTCAGGAAAACATCAAACTCTTACAAAACTTATGGGTATCTTTTGAGTTCAAAAATTATCACTAATTTGCTACAGAAAGTATCGCCTCTAATGAAGACCATGACTTTCCGAATCCTAAAACCATTCCTACCTTAACTATTTTTTGCATCTCCTCCTTAACTTTTTACCCACAAGATAATTTAAAACTATACCATTAAAACCTCAAAACAAAGCAAAATAGTACATCCTTATTGTCTATTTTAATTCAGGAAATTGATAAATAGATCCCACGTCCTATTTCACAAACCTTCACAATGAAAATTCAAAAATGCTAAATTTCATTTCTACAACAACGCAGTAGGTGGTGCATGATGAATAATGGCAATTCTACATTTTTATGGCATGATAAATGAAGCCAAGGCTCAAATGGGGTATTGTTGACAGTTTGTTAAGAATGGTGAGTGGATCTAGGAGTGGCGTGGTGTTTTGTCTCCCGCTGATATTCTTCCTCGTGACCACTTATCTTATAGGTTGTTTAAGCAATTTCTTTAATTTAAACTGGGAGGAAGACATATTTTATCTTTAAACGTTTGTGTTGTAGTGACTTCAAGGTGAAACAATGCTATGATTAAGTGCTTGATGGACAGCCAGTTGGCATTCAAATTCAAGACACACCTCTTTGTTGGAAAAATGTCGTAACTCCTAAAGTCTCATTTACATTGTGGGTTGCAAAACATAAAATTTATTCCTATGGCGACCATGTGCCATCCAGGTGAGTCGAACCCACAACTACATGGTGAAAACCATGTGCTTTGCCATTTGAGCTAAGACTGGCAAATACAAGCTGTACTTATTCCTCTATCTATATGTGACAATGCGACGCCTCATATCGGGTGAAAGAAAGCGCTATCTAGGCACAGTAAA
>JAJJWW010008107.1:0-26587 GCA_023531295.1 Papaver armeniacum | reverse complement strand
TTGATCCGAGGGGAATTACCCCTATGTAAAGGTCTCCTAGACGCTCATCTCCTCGAGTGTCATCTTGCACGAGGGAGATCAAGTGTGCCGTTACCGCTTTCTTTGATTAGCTCCATGTTCTTCGTGTAGAATCTCCGTGCTCCGTGCTAGTTCAGCTAATGCTGGAAATCTCATGATCATGTCGTCGAGACACACCGCTAGGAGGAGGGTTATCTCCGTTGAGGAAACATCGGGGATTTGAGGCTGGTGGAGGCGGTCCTAAGACCAGCCATCTCGAAATTGACGGAATGAGTATTTAAGAAATTGACTTTACAGCCGAGAGATTAATCTCATCAACGTGGTCGTCCATGCAATTGTTTATGGGTGAAAACTATCTCTCGCGGTTTTGGTAATTTGGGATGTGGATGAGAAATGAGTCTAAACCTTAAACAAATGCACTGGTACGGGAGTGCTTGTAGATTCAGAAATCAATCCGCAAATCCGGCCTAAACCAGAGAAATGGCGCGCTCCAGACTTGTTTCAGTCCTAAAAGTGAAGGAGATGAGGCTGACCTTTGGGGGAGGGAAGGAGAAGGTGCATGAGATTGTGAAGGTGTTGGCTATGTATGACTTGTATCATAAAGTCTGAACCGCTGGATGTAAGCCATCGACTTCGTGGTTTGAATACGATGGTATCAACACTCTGCCTCCCGCGTAAGTCCGGGACTTGTTCCATTGGTTTGGAAATAGGGAGGAGAACCTATTTATACAAGTCATTTGAGCCTTATTCACGCCTCTCATGGGAAGTGGAGGAAGTGGAGTAATGGAGTAGTAGAGTTGTGTGTTAGTGTTACACGACCGACCTCGCCCACTTCTCCGGCGTCATCTCTAACTGTCCATGACTTCCTGACGTTCTGTGATGGCGCTTGTACGCTGCACGCACGAAACCGCCAGACCAATACCTCCCGTGATGTATCCCCAGCTTGTGACATGATTGATGTCTCGAAAGCGTGGATCGTGGACCCATGTAGCAAAGTAGCATGTAATGCTCAGATTAAATAACTAAGTTATTTGAGGTTGATACTTATGAGTCATCGTGTGTATTCTGTAAAAATCATCATCAGTGGTAGAGTGCGGGTGATCACCATGACGACGCTCACTAACCAATTAACTCACGACGTAAGGACTGACAACGCGTTGAAGTCGACTGGACGAGATGATCTTCGAGTACGCACACCTATCCGTGACAGCTGATGGAATTAGGAGTTTTTGAAGAGGACGCAAGCATCACTCTTCGACTTGATTCGAGATCCAAGCTTGGGATACAGTACAGCCGGGCGATCGTGCATGCGTGTAGGCTGACACGGCGCTGTAGCGCCCATATCTCATTGTCTCGTGAAAGTGTGGGATCGCGCCCACCCAATTTGTCCGGCGAAGTTGAGTGGTCGAGATCGATTTCGCAGCAAATTTGGTGCCGCAAAGCCGCGCATCATGTCAATTTTGGGCTAGCCAGAGCCCAAGACGGCTCAAGCTTGGCCTGGCTCACGGCCAAACACATACCCCGGCGTGCATGACGGTGCGACGATGTACAGACTGTGCTATCATCCCATAGAAACGTGGGATCTAAGCCACTCAAATTGTCACCGTAAACTTGAGCGGTCGAGACTCGGCTTTGTGGTTGGGAAGTGTGACCACGCCTAGCTTGGGGCGCGCTTGAACCAAGGCGTCGTGCCAAGTTTGGTCTCTCGCCCAGATCGGGTATGGGAGACAGGTGGCCCGCGAGTTGATCATGTTGATACCACTTAGGACTCGCTTCTTAGTTTATTCCTCAGACCCTTCGTCCGAGCGGGGAGAAAGGGCGGCGCGTGAGTCGCGACACAAACTCACTAATTGGAGGTGGACGTTGGCCGTGGTGTACCGGCTTGGGCGCCCACGAATCCAATACGACCACACTATAGCTGAGTCTGACCGTCCCGACTCCGAGTCATGTAGGCGGCGCCGCGGCATTTTGTGTTGACATGCTCCAGGCTGCTATGAATATACGTCTACACCCTCGCGTCTATGCCTCCGCAGGCTATGGATGGTTGAGACTGCATTGCGATACATGTATATTGATGCCGCAAAACCCTAATTTAGGGATTTTCGTCCCATACTGCTCTGGTTGGATGCCGGCCTGGCGAGCTATGCCACCCTTTTGGGAGGCCAGCCATGCGGGGCCAGCGTTGGGTCGGTAGTGAGTATTCCAATACCTTCTTTGGAGTCATTGGATTCGATCCCCAAGCCATCCAATCATGCCTTGATGAAGTTGGACTGGTTCGTGGTACTCGCTTACGACCGGCGCATGGCCGGTTCGAGGTTCAAATATGCTCAACCGGGCTAGTATAACACGCCAAGTAGTCGTAGCACGTGTGGGTATTTCCTTACATGCTTTCATTATTAATGCTTGGAGATTCGTGTTGCTACTGCTGAGAACAACACTACAGTCGTCATGCCACACCGTAGTGCAGTACACCCGGGGAAATACGAGGCTAGTCATGCATTAATTAGCAATGTTATAAATTCCGCTGAGGGTATAAGGGATTGTTGCTACATGCCCGGATGAATTTTGTGTATTTAATCTCACGAATGCGGCGATTGTTGCCGGCATGCTCTATTACTAGGTGAATTAGTAAAGGTGGAGAAAGTATTCATCACTTATCGTGTTGGCTTTATCACTTTCGTGGTGTCGCGGCGCATAATTCTCGCCTTTAGCTGATTTTAGCCTTTAAATGAAAATCCACCATCAACACCAAGAAATGGTCGCTCCGGAGCTTGCTTCGGTCATCAAAGTGAAGGAGAAGAGGTTGGTCTTAGGGGAGGAAGTCGAAGAGAGTGCCGGTGACAATAATAACTGATTATGAAGGTGTGGTTGTTTTTTTATGACTTGCAATCGTAGCAAGAGGTAGGCCGGAATGAAAGGTATCGATTCTTTGCCGATTTATGATACCGTGATGTTGCCGACCAAAACTTATTGTTTGGCGAAAAATAGGCGAAGTCTCATTTATACAAAGTCGTATTGAACGTGCATCGTCGTCGTGAAGTGGAAAGCGATTGAGTGGTGGAAGAATAGAGTAGCGATGTAAGCCGTCGGAGCGTTATGCTTCCATGGTGAGGGGGAGGTGATCCGTGTGACCGTCGGGCCATTACAAGCTTCCATGATGGAGGAAATGAATTGTTTACACTTAGCTACTTTTCACCACCACTCAATTGTCCTAACTTCATGATACTTTCTGTATACTAGAGCGCGCATTATGCTGCGCCGCTTACTTGCCGTAAAACGCCAGCACCAATACCCTCGATGCGTATCTCGCCGATTTGTGACTGTCGTTTCGATAGTCTCGAATGTTTTCCGCTTTGGAAATGGGTAAAGCAAGTTGCTATGTGTGGCAAGTCGAAGTCAAGAGAGAGCTGCCGTAGGAAAAATATCATGTGATGCTTTATTGAGGCTTGCCTTGGCTACGTTTGATAGGTGTAGAATACACCGTATTTAATATCTAGTATTTATGCTTTCTTTTCATGAGTTTTCTTGTAAATTATGTATCTTAGTGTGCTTTTGAGTTTATTAGGCAAATGGAGTCATTTGGAGCAATAAGACCAATTGGAACTCGTTCAAATGCAAGATTTCTACTTTTCATTGTGTAGAGGACGAGAAGATGAAGACAATGGCGTAAGAACGAGTCATTCGAGTTCGTGATGAAGAAGTTATGGGCAAAAGAAGAACTCGAAAGACTAAAAGGCAAATGGTCATTTTATAGGCCAAGTGCTATTGCCACCCCACCGTACGTTAAGGGGAAGTCATTCGTTAAGGGGTGGCTTGTCTAAGAGGACTGCTAAAGGAGTCCGGTCCTTTACTCAAGCCAGAATTCAAGAAGTTAAGTGCAAACTGCCCATTTACTCGTGGCCACCGTCTTCTCCCATGCAGATTTCCGGAGAACCGAGCTTGGTCGAGTTTCACGACTAGCCCGGCATTACAAGGCGAGAAGAACACGAGCAGCGAATGGTTATGGTGCTGATGATGAACTCAAGAGACGCTTGAGATGAGAACGGAGATGAGGAAGTTGGCAAAGATGATGCCGCCGATATCGGGAGCAATGCCGAGGCCGCCATTAAGGTGATGTAGACGTATTGAGAGCCGAGCTTGGTGACGAACATCGTTGATGGGAGATTTTTGATGTTAATGATTCGAGTAGAGAATTCTTGTGGAAGATATGAGCTGCCGCTACGCTTCCAATGATGCCGTGCTCGATGGAGCTTCGTGATGAAGACGGAGAAGCAATGCCGCCGCCATTAGCGAAACAGAGCGGATGGCACTTGAGAAGGAAGTGATCATGATGATGAACGATGACGATAGAGAGTTCAAGAAGAGCATGAAGGTGCCGGCCGAATGAAGTTGGATGTGATGTTTGAAACGAAAGCCACTCGAGTCTCGGGCAGAGTATTGCGCCCAATGACGATGGGAGTCAGGATCGAGAACGGGTTGCCGCCGACGATCGAGCCGAGTTCAGCCGCTCAGCCGATTGGAGAAAGAGTCTCGGAGATTGCTGGATTTGTATACAACAGCCAAGGACCGCTGCCATTATCGGATGATGGAATGATGGTGGAGCATGAAAGGTTTATAAATATGGAGTCTGTGGATGCGTAGAGATGTGGGAGAGCGCTAAGTGCTTTTACACGCTGGTTTGCAGAGGTTTGACGATGCCGGTCCGAGCCGGGAGCAATAGTCGAACCGAGAAACCACCAGTATCTAGGAGTTAAGAAACAGGAACTCAAGCTCGATATTCGTACGGAGAAGAAACTCGCGATTAGAAGATGAAGGTGAGCTTCTAGATGATGATTGAGTTAGTTTCCCATTACCGATCAAGACAAGACGGATGTGAACATATGCTATGATGGGCCGGCGATCCTCGCGTGCGAGAACTAGTCAAGTACGATAAAAGATGGAGCTCGAGTATGTGGCACACGTAACTGAAGTGAATGAGACCATGCAGTGTCGAGAAGAGAAGAGATTGTCACGCTAGAGACATGGCCTCGAGAAACCACTGAAGTTACGGGTTTGCCGCTATCAGTAACGGAGTTCGAGCTAGAGTGCTGCACTGGAATATGCCTTCGGCGATGGTTTAGTGATGGTTTATCGGTATTTCGTTGATGGTAACGGAGATGATTAACGAATAGCGGCAAGATAGCCGCAGAAATACTCTGACGCTGGACAGGAAATAGAGTTTGAAGGATGTGGAAGTTGGTGCGCTCATGGAAGTATGATGGAAGCAACCTGCAGAGGTTGAGCCTTGAGAAGATCTGTGGATATCGAAGGGTTTGTCGGATCGGGTTTGAGGTCTGCAGATGCTGATAACTCAAAATGTAGTGATGATGGCATCTGGGTGAAGAGAATGGCATAGGAATGATTCATGGCAGTGCTGAGATGGTGTTGCTGCCATATTATGGGTTGTATTTGACATGAGCCCATACTCAAGCCAAGACCGACAGCTGAAGGAGTTTGAATGGGATGGACTTTGGTTAGCATTCTCACGACTTCAGCTTGGCCGTGATTTTGGTGACTTACTTCAGTCCGGTTCACGACGGACACAATTCCTAAGGAGGTGCTCTTTCCTATTTTTACTAGGTTTCCTAGTTTCTTCAAGAAGAGGTTACAAAACTCTATATATAGAGAAGCCTAGGCACAATTGAGATATCTTTTATAATATATCTTTTCTATTCTTTTGCCTCTACTTTGTATTCTAGGGTTTAGAAACCATGAAGTCTCTTCTCTTTCTTCTTGTTATGAACTCCATGAATATGAGCTAGAGTTTTATTATTGGTTATGGAATAAGTTGGATTTCCAAATATGGGTTTTAATTCAATAAATTAGTTTTCTCTCATATTATCGCTTATGATTTACCGCGCATATTGTTACATGATTTGAATGCTTGTTAGTCGAGTCGCGAGTCGATTGAGTTTGTTTTCATCTCTCTTGCTAGATTAGGGTTATTATACGCAAAAGTGATAATTCCGGATTGCAAGTAGCATAAATATGATTATAGTTTGTAGTGATATATTCTTATGATCATATGAACCATAACCTTTGTTAAATCGATTAGTGCGCTTTTCCACGTTGATTGCTTTGATTGGCCTGATTTCATGTAACTTAATGCATCTAGGGAATTAAACTTGATTAGTGCTTTACACGTTAGGTTGTTCCTTTAGGTAGAATTCATATTCGATCTTTTTAATGTGTTTGTTGATGGCATGAGAGATTTTATGATATTCTTGCGATCAAGGTATTCTAGGGTTTTGATAAAAGTTGGAGATTAAAATATCAATTCTAGTTATTGTGTTGAAAACATGTTTGTGAATGAAAATCTAAATCCAGCACCAATACTTTCTTATCCTTTGATCTTGATTTGTTACTTTTCTTTATTTGCTTTTATTTTATTTTATTACATAAAATCGTAAAATCCCGGTGTTTATATAGGAAACCATAACAACGTGACAACCTGACCTCTCCGGGATCGATCCTTTCTTGCCCTTGCTATATTTATATTTTGAGTAGTAAGACAAAGCATGTAATTTATTTTTGACGCTTACGACCGCGATCACTTACCGGGTGTATTACCACCATTAAGAGGTGTGCAACACCAAATTGATCTAGTACCCGGTTCAAGTCTTCCCAACAAAGCCCACTACCGGATGAGTCCCAAAGAACATGAAGAATTACGTCGCCAAGTCAAGAGCTTATAGCAAAGGTTTTATAAGACCAAGTCTTAGCCCTTGTGTGTACCGACCTTGTTAGTACCAAAGAAAGATGGTTCATGGCGTATGTGTATGGATAGTAGGGCAATCAATAGAATCACATTGAAGTACCGATTTAATTCCCCTCGCTTGGATGACTTACTTGATCAATTAAGTGGAGCACGGTTTTTATCAAACTTGATTTTAAAAATGGATATTATCAAATTCGTATCAAGGTGGGAGATGAATGGAAGATCGCTTCAAGACTAGAGACGATTTGTATGAATGGATGGTTATGCCATTTGGGCTCTCAAATGCTCCAAGTACATTTATGCGAGAATAAATCAAGACTTCGGCCACATCGAAGTGTGGTTGTTTACTTGATGACATACTTGTTTATAGTCCCAATATGGAATCTCATATAATGCCACCTCCGTGAGGTTCTCATGATTTTGCGACACAACAATTTTATGCTAACTTGAAGCAAACAAGTGCATTCATGACCGATAAAATTTTGTTTCTTGGTTATGTGGTTAGTAAATGGGATTTCTAGAGATGAAGATAAAGTGGAATACATAAGGAATTGGCCCAAGCTAAAAACTTTGTTTGATATTCGAAGTTTTCATGGTTAGCTTTTTATCGCTGATCTATTGCAAACTTTAGCGGAATCATGGCTCCAATAATCCGAATGTGATGAAGGGTGGAAAGTATTCAAATGGATGAAGACTTAATCGATGAAAATAAAGTTAAGTACATCTCCAATCTTAATATTACCAAATTTTGATATACCATTTGAACTTCGTCAGATGCTTCTAAACTATGCATTGGGTGGTTCTTAGTCAAGAAGCGGAAACCGTGGCATTTTATAGTGAAAAGTTTAATGGGGCAAGGCTTGCATATAAAGACTTACGATGTTGAGTTTTATGCTATCGGGTCTAAGCACTCAAACATTGGCTTACACTATCTTTATTCACAAGAAGTTCATCTTATTTTCACCACATGGCATTGAAGCATATCAATTCTCAAGACAAGATTTCTACTAGGCATGGTAAATGGGCTTCTTATTTGCAACATCACTTTTTCCATCAAGCACAAGTCGTGGGTGTACAAAACAAGGTAGCGGATGCCTTGAGTCGACGTACTCTTCTCTTACACAAATGCGGGATCGTATTTTGGGATTCAGATGACATCCGAGAGCTTTTAAAAGTTGGGATACTTATTTTGGTCCTCTTATGGTTGGATGCAAAGGTTACTACGTAATGGTGATTATGTTATTTTGATGGGTACCTTTACTCGAAAAAAATTGTCTTTGCATTCCTAATCAAGTTTGAGGTTGAAAATTATTAAGGAGCTTCATGATGAGGGGGCATATGGGGACTACTCGTGACTTGGAACTTGGTTTCAAGCTCATACTTTTGGTCGGAATGTGGAAGGAGATTCATCGATATGTGAAGAGAGGTCATATATGTCAAGTATCTAAAGGAACGGCCACTAATGCGGATTATACATGCCACTTCCTATTCCTTCTCGTCCATGGAAGATTTGAGCATGGATTTCATCTTGGGATTACCTGTGTTCTCAAAGAGGTATGGATTCAATATTTGTATTGCAGATCAAGCTTTTTCCAAAATGTCTCATTTCATTGCTTGTAAAAAAGACAATGGATGCGGTCATGGTAGCTCAAATCTTTTTTTAAAGAGATTTACCATTTACATGGTATTCCTTCTTCCACTGCCCCTGATGAGATAGTCGCTTTTGTGGACACTTTGGCGTACCTATGGAAGCGTTGGTCAAGACCAATTTAAGTATTAGTACCGCTATTACCATCAAACGGATGGACAAACCGTGCAAATCGTCCCTAGGGGTAATCTTCTCCGTTGCTTGGCTGAGGAGAATTTGAAGACATGGGACCAAGTTTTATGTAAGGCTAATTTGCTTACAACCATGCTGTGAAACTGAGTAGTGGATATTCACCATTCATGGTAGTGTAAAGGTTCAATCCAAGAGTACCACTTCGACTTGTCTTTAGTACCGATTTGAAAAAGTCAAATGCTAAGGCTAAGACTTTGTTTCCCAACTCCACCTTATACATGAAAGTACAAAGAATTTAGAAGCTTCACAAGAAAATACAAGAACAAAAGGTCATCAAAGGCGCTATGTGGGGTTGAGTTTGAAGTAGGAGATCTTGTTTATGCTTTTCTAAAGACCGTTTCCCGTAGGTGAATACAACAAGCTCAAGGCAAGAAAGATTGAACAATTTCCAATTGAAGAAAAGATTAACGATAATGCTTATCGCCTCAACTTACTAAGCTCCATTCGCACACCCGATGTGTTTAACATGAAGCATTTGGTTCCATATTGGGGTGACAATTCTATGGAAGCCGATATTTACAATCTTCGAGGCTAATTTCTCTTATGTAGGGGAGGATGATGCATAGTGGTATTTCACTTATACCCTTTGCTAACATCTTTCTCTTTGCCCCTTTCTTTGGCTTTATTTCTTGTTTATCCTTCACCTTTACTATATGTTTCAAGCCCTAGCTTTCTACCCTATGTTTTGTTTTAAGAGAGACTTGCTAGAACCCTTGTTTTCCTTTTCCTTCAATCTTTCTCTTTGATTTGAGTTGATGTGAGGATATGCCCCAATAATCTTGTAGCTTCCAATTAATTTTGGGTAGAAGTTGTAAGGGTATGTTAGAGAAGAACTTTGATTTTTGTTTCTTCCTTATTCTAAGGGTAGAAGAAGCTTAAATTGAAAGATTTAGTAATTCTATTTCATGGTGTTTTTTGATTCAATTTACATTATTATTGTAAGTAGAAGTTTCACTTTACATTACAATGTAAAATCAAGAATAGTTTTCGCTTTTCTTAGTTTGAATTAAGTTAGCATTAATACATCTAATCAGAGGGTTGTTTGAGTATGTTTTCCAATATAGTGAACTCTTAGATATGGCAAATGCTAACTAACACTTAATGCAAAGATGGAGTTATATGCCCCGAAATCGGGGGTGTATCTTCTAAATAGCAGTTTTATTATTCATTTTGAACAACACAAACCAAATTTAGATTAGATTTACCTTGGATTAACTCCTTTATTTCTACCAGATTATCGCTCAGATTTGGAACAAATGGCCATTGTGGTCCAAAAATCATATTTTGATAAATTCATTCCGGATCACAAATACAATAAATGTTAAAATGGGTAAGAATATTCAAAATGGAATTTCATTACTACGTATTTTTCATCCGAAGGTACCTAGTGTCAAATAGGACGACCAAGTGAGTCACTACAAGAAAATTTGGCTTTAGCGACTACTCTCATTCAGTGGGTAGAAGGCCGTTTTTAGCGAGTCTAGCTCAGAGCAACTAGTATGGCAACAGATACGCTCTGTGACTAAAGCTTGCTTTGCTAAAGACCTGACCAACCATGCTACCGGTAGAGATATCTTTCAACTAGAATAGACGACGAAAAGTTTTAGTCGACACAAATTTCCAGTAACTACTGTCTGTTGTTGGTATAACCATAAACATTTGTTGCTGAAACATTTAACCCGCAGATTTGTTTGTTGCTGAAGCCTATTAAATCGTTGGTAGAGGTGATCAATTATAAACACTGAGCCGCTGAAGGGTTTAACTTATTCGGTTTGAGTTGGTGAAGGTGTTTGATGTCGTTGGATAAGTATTTTTACCACCCAATGTTTTGACAAATCATGAGTTTTATCCATTATAATACAATCGGTAAAGGATTTTAACCACAAAATAGTTGGCTGGTTAAGATGTTAGTGTGACGTTGGTAAAGAAATCAACCAACATCATATCAGTCATTGACGTTCACTCGGTGAAGGCGCTCCGCCAACTGCAAATTTGAGCTGCTAAATTTTAATTTTCAAAATAATATCAAATGTTTTTAATATTGAAAATATCCAAACCATAGAACTACAAAATCCATACACATCTTTTGGTAAACCAGAGAAACTTAGAACATATTCATGTGCTCACATCCTAAATCACACTAGATGAAAAATAAAACTAACTAGAATATTAAAGACACCCGAGGACACACAAGAGCTAGGTCATGTCATTGAAGGATTGGTAGCGGCTGCAGACAGGATCCTGTAGGCATGTATTTGATGATCCCTCTGTTTTGTTGGCATATATGTATTTCAATTTAGTAGGCCTTGAGTGTCTCTGCAATAGAAATAACAAGAATAATGATCGACTACGCTATGACGTTACATCCACTTATAAAATAATTCTAAAGATAAGATCTTAGGGAAAAAAAAAGAGTAGTTGGTAAGCAAAACTCGTGGGAAAATATGTCTATTAATATGACAAAATATAAGATCTTAAAATCAAATACAACCTAAATTAACACAAATAAACGAAAATTCTTGTATTTCAATATTTTGTATTCTAATCAAAAACACAAAAAACCTTAATTAAAATGAAAAATTGAGGAAAATAAGTGTATACAAGAAAATGTGCATCTCGACTAGACAAAAGAGATTGAAAGAGAAAGAAAACACACACACTGGTAATGTTATTAGTGCCATACAGATCCAATTAGGGATGAGTCTACTTAGTCTCGTCTTTTTACCGAGCTTCTTCGCAAAGCTAAGCTTTTAAAAACAAAGCAATTGGTTAAGCCTAAACATTATAAGACACCACCAACCCAAGAAGTGAGGTGGATGTGTTGATACTTTAGTACTTAGTACCAAGTCGGATCTCATCCTACTTCACCCGACAGAGCACTTCAAGCTTAATGTGCGATGCACTTTGAAAAATATTGAAGAACAACTACATATTAACTATAAAAATGAGTATTCTAATGACCGTGTCGATACTCATGGTTATATTCATAATTACTTGAAAATAAAGTAACTTGCTTGGTTATATATTTGAAGCTAAACGCTACTGAAAGTAGCAACTTACAATGGTGAATATCGACGCATTGTGAGCATACTACAAATGTGCTTCACTTTTATCTTGGGGAAGTGAAGATATCTTCGCTAATTAGAGGAAATCTTTTGAATTAGTTAAATGTTCTCTGTCGCCTTACTCCTTTTGGCACCATAGTCGCATACGACAGCTTGAATGTGTACTTGGAGTATGACATAAACTTAAAGATTGAAAATCAAACTGGCAGGGTTCATCCTCGCTCCTGTTTTGAGTCAAGAGTATAGAAGCAATATCTTCACCAGAAAACATCCAGAATCAAACAATGCAATGTGAGAACCCGCAGAATACACATTATAACAATATGATTCAATTGAACTAAGCCTACCTGGCTACACAAATATATGTACCTGCAAAGAAATCAAAGGGTATGAAAGATGAAAATTGAAATATGCGTTTACTACCAAAAACAACCCGTGCTAGCTGTAATATAGATATGATGCCATTGTTGATTAACTTGGGATTTTGGTTCAGATATTAACACCATCCGATGCAAATGATGGGTCTTCAATCTGCAACAAACATCTCAAAAATATAAACAAACAAACTCGTGTGCTTTAACACTCAAAACATATCCATCTCGTTCATTTCAATCTCGTCTCTGAAGTCATCCATGTCCTGCAAAATATAACTGGAAACTAATCAAAATATGCAAAACCATCGATTTCACTAACTGACTACAGATGGGCTGTTAATTTAAAATGCAAACACTGGCAATGCTTTTTTGTCGGACCAACTTAACAAACATTTAAAGTGCAAAAGTCGTAAACATCTAAAGATGTCCTCATCTGAAACGTTGATAAACATGAATCCAAACAAATTATATGTGATTATAAATCATAATCTTTCTTTCTTTCGAGAATGAAAACTTCAAATTATAGAACATGGATGCACGGGCAATTGAAGGACAAAACTATTTGAAATCAACATTGGAAAACTAAAATGATGATGATTAAATGCATGTACCTACAGGATGCAATATACCAAATGTTTTAAGAAGAACGATGCATCCAATTGTACTGCACATAACTGAAAATTTTGATAAAACCCACAAAATTAATAGTCCAAATGAATTTAAAATCTTAATTAAAACTAAATTGATGAAATCAAACCTTGTTGGTATGAAAGGTCAAAATTCTGAAGACCGTGGATTTATCAGGATGCGTGATAGATTGTTGATAGTAGTCTTCAAACTCCTTCCTTCCCTTTACTCAACTAAAAACTTAAAAATAAAAAACCCAAGCTTTTAATCAGAAGCACAAATTTCAATAAACAAATTTTAAATCATTAAATCAAAGATTAGTTAAATAAGTTTGCTTCATAGGTAAAGATGGAGAATTACCTCTTGGGACTTTGAATATATCGATTTGGCAATCTTTGATGAGATTGAAATACTTATACCATCTTCGTGCGCACCGAAACAAAATACCGTGAATAAGATTTTATGACAACCAAAAAGACTCGAACAAAATACCATCCTTATATCATAAATGACGATAGAAATATAAAAACCAAAATCAAAACAAAAATAGCGAATCACAACCAAAAAAGCAGAGATTAAGTGACAAAAGCAAAAGGGATCGAAAAAAAGAAAAGTGGAAGAGTTAACTCTAGTTCAGATGTCAAAAACTTAGAGAGAAATCAATCAAGATGAAGGAAATCAAAAAACATAAATGGGTCTTTTGGATTGGGGGTTTTCGATCTTGTTTGAGAGTGACCAGAAAGAGAAATAAAAACAAGACCTAATTAAAACTAGCTCAAAGGTAAACCCCAGTAAATGATTTACAGGACACAAAGAGATGCAGATCGGAGACGATCCATACGTATAAGCCGAAGACTCGATGCCGGTGTGATTTGCCAATAGATCCGAGCTGAAAAAGGTGGTATGTCTTGATCTTCTTTCATCAACAGATCCCAATCCATACTAACAGTTACAAGCGAAATTCCAAACAAAGACAAACAAAAAAATTGGAACAAGATCCAAAAGAGAAAATAGACAGAACTTAAAGCATCAAGAACAAAGCGAGGGAAGGGTTTTCGTTAGAAATGGTTAGAGAGAAAGAGAGAGAAAGGGTTAGAACGGAATGAAGGTGAAGGAAGCGGCGAGATCGAAGTGTTTAGCAAAACAAAGTTTTGTGGTTGTGATAGAAAGTGAAGTGGATAAGGATAAGGATATCCACGCCACACGAATGAGGATGAGGGCTTACCCCAAAAAAAAAAAATTGTATTGAATTTTTGGACGTTGGATAAGGATAAGCACGCGGAATTACCAAAAAATTGAACGGTGAAGATTTTGTCCGAAATTGTCATACTGATTGGGAAAGTGTGTTTCTTTTTGTGCTAAAATGAACTCCTACACTCGGTTTGTTTATCAACCTTCGATACGAAAAAACTTCAAAGAATATTATATAAATTAGATATTATTATCAACCATCGACTATAAATAAATTTGAATATATACACAAGAATGAATTAAAAAAAAAAAGAAAAGAGCAATTTACGGTAAGATTGAAGCTAGGTTATTGCCTCCTTCTTCTAGATTCTGAAAACTCAACATTTGGTTATGAAGTAGATCGAGAGTAATAAATCTACTTCGATTTAGTGTGTTAGGGCATAGTCGAAATCAAAAGAGAAGAAGATGGGGTGAGTGTGTCAGGGTTTCAGTCGAATGAGGGGGAGATGGGGTGAGGGAGGCGGATAAAGATTAAGATTTAGTTTTCTGATTTTAGTTTTCATTTTCTCTCTCTTATAACAATAAATAGAAACCCATTGTTACAGTGCAGTAGAGCTGGACGACTAGTGTCTTCAACACCCACCTGATTGGTTTCCGAAGATCAAATGGTTAATTTCTTACCACGTGTCACAAACAAGTTCATCAAACGACTCTCCTTGTTTTAAATTAGATTCCAGTCCCTCATAGGTTCAAAGAATACTAGAGTCGGGTGAACTGAGGACGAAATATATCAGAATTGAACATCACAGGTTCAAATATTACTAGAGTTAGACCTGAGTTTCTCTTTCGGATGAACTGAGACGAAATATATAAGAATTGAACATGACAGTTCAAATATTACTAGAGTTAGACTTGATTTTGTCTTTCTGATGAACTAGAGACGAAATATGTCGAGAATTGAACATCACAGTTCAAAGATTACTAGAGTTAGACCTCGAGTTTGTGTTTCGGATGAACTAGAGACGAAATATATCTAATTGAACATCATAGGTTCAAAGATTACTAGAGTTAGACATGAGTTTCTCTTTCGGATGAACTGGAGACGAAATATATCAGAACTGAACATCACAGGTTCAAATATTACTAGAGTTAGACCTGAGTTTCTCTTTCGGATGAACTGAGGACGAAATATATCAGAATTGAACATCACCTGTTCAAATATTACCACAAGAGCAGACCCGAGTTTCTCTTTTCGGATGAACTAAGGATGAAATATATCGTAAAATCCTGTTTTTGGTGTAGTAAAGTAAGGTGATGCATTTATATCATTACGATGCTCTAGCGATAAACTCGCCAAGACAAATTATATTTCAAATAAAAAACTTTTCAAACGATACGATGCTCTAGCGATAAACTCGAAAAGACAAATTTTGTTTCAAAAGATGAAACTTTTCAATCGATATGATGCTCTAGCGATAAACTCGCCAAGACAAATTGTATCATCTTTGAGTATTTAATTAATAAACCATGAAACTTGGTAGTTATCATATCCTGGTGGCTGAAAGCTACTAACCACACCAACAAACTAATGTCTTGGTACAAGTGTCTACCAAAAGATTGAATTGGTGGCTACACATAGTGTCTTGAAGTATTTACCTTCTAGTGTACTTTGTAGTTGTCAAACGCTCGTGGCTGAAAGATACTAACAACGCCAAAAATTTGATGGTTGGTTGAGGTGTCTACCAACAAGTTATTTCGTGGGTAATATGAGTGGCAAAAGATATGTACCTTTAGGGTACGTTTTGGTTGCCCAAACATGATGGTTGGAGGCTAATAACAACAAATACGATATTTCGGTTGTGGAGTTGTTCATGCTAAAGCCTTCCACCCACTATCGTTGCTGAAAAACTAGTGGTTAGACATTTCTGCCCACGATAGTTATTTTTAGTTACAAACAATTGTTGCTGAAGAATTCCACCAACTGTAGTTGGTAAGAAAATAGTCGCTAAAGCCAAGTTTTCTTGTAGTGGATGAAAGAAAACGCAAGGGGAGAGAGAGAGACATTGACGAATCAGTAAGAGGGATCATGGACCACGAAATCTTACACGAGCTACGAAGATTGAGAATTCATATGGGAAATTCGCAAAGGCAAGATAAGTTGCAATGGATGGAAGAGAAGGTCATGCTAACCGCTATGATTCACGCAGGGATGAAAACAATGCTAGGAGGAGAGATGAGGCGGGCTGACCGAAAGAAGGAAAAGTCATTGAGAAAGGATCGAAAGCCGCGAAGTGATAAATCCGAAGGATACCAGCCAAAGAACATAAAACCAACTAAGCAGGGGGTAGACGCATGGAAAAAATTAAAACTCCTAAAACTCAATACAACCATGGAAAGGATATGGGAGGAAGTGATACTGACTGAGGAGATCCCGGCGCCGCCGAATCTGGGAAGAGAACCAACCCCGGGGAATAGGAGTCATGAGTTCTACAGATATCACCGCTTTCACGGACACCATACAAACAATTGAAGGAGTTTCAGGAAGACCATACTTCGCCTCATTGAACAGGGGAAACTCGCACATTACGTAGAGGACCAGGAATTACCACCATCATCGCGGCATTATTATGGGGACGTGGCAGAATGGCACCAAGCCAATATAGACCAGGGAGGGAAGTTATTCAGCTGCAATTTCATAGTACATTCGAAGGAATATTTCCTCAACTTCCAGGATAACATGCTCTCAAGGTTATATAAGGTGGACAGTGAAGGGAAAGAGATATTCCCAAAGGGCGAAGAAAAGACACTAGAAGAATGGCAAAAGAGAGACATATCATTTGCGGCGCAGATGTACCCCAAGGAGGAATTCAACATATGGATTCATTGGTAATCACCTTGACCATTCGTAAACACTCGTCAGAAAGAAAAGATCTACGTAGCAAAGAAAAAACTTGGGCTGTGGACAAGGTTCTAATAGACATGAGAAGCTCAGTGGATGTCCTTTTTTATCATACATTCAAAGCTTTGGGATATGAGGATTCTAACATGGTGCCTTCGGCATACACGTTGTACGGGTTCAACGGGGTGGTGACAAAACCAAAAGGCGAGATATGTATGAAGATCTTCGTGGGGGAATTAGAAACGGAGGTTATCGTCTGTGTATTGGACGTGGAGTCACCCTACAATGTTCTCGTAGGCATACCATGGATCCATGGAATAAAAGGAGTCGATCGACTTACCACCAGGTTTGCGATTTCCTATGCCCAAAGTGGGATCGGCGAGATACGTGGAAATAGCAAGGACGCGGAAGAATGTTGTGATTGCAGGAAATCCTACAATACATCCCTCACAAGAATTCATAATATTCAACACACCTTTAAGATCAACAATCACACTTTTTATTAATTGAGTTAAAGAATTTTACAAAGGGGAAATGAAATCAAGAATACAAGTATAGCTATAGACTTTCTCTCTCCTCAAAACTTTCCCTCCTCTCTAAAAGATCTCTCCATTCTCTTAGGCCTACTCGGCCCTTTATATAGGACATTACATATTGGATGACAGCTAAGTTGTCCTTTATTTTCGGATCTGGCTTGCGACATTCTCGCAAGTATTCAAATGTTAAATCTCGCAATGCTCCTAAATCTCGCTAGGTCCTCACACCTTTCTCGTGTTCAAGCCGCGTCATCCGTTGCGTCATTTTTATTACCAATCTGGGCGATATCTTCGCAAAGTGTGTTATTGAAAAGATTTCGCAAGGATATTAATGTTGTGATATTCTGATCCTACATCTTGCCTCTTCTCATGTCTTCTTTGCGAAGGAGAGAATGTCATGAGAACTAGTACTTTCAAAATGCCGCAGCTGTTCATTTTTCCATATTCTCTTGTATTGACACGATTCTGTACTTTTACGCATAATTTATTACACGTATCTCTTCTTCCACCCATTTCTTGACACGTCTTTTTCAACCGTTATTTCTCAACCGTTCACGTCTACTCTTCGCATTAAATGTGTTTATCTTCTCGAGATCTCCTCTCTCTATATATATTCTTCTCACTCTTCTCTTCTTCTTTTTTACTTTCCTTCTTATATTTTCTGTAATTTTTCTTCAATATTTCTCCGTAACTTCCGTTTCTGCTGCTGTAAATCTTCTTCTTTCTACTTCTTTTGATCTTCAGGTTTTTCTTCATTCCCATACTGAAAATGCCTCCAGTTGGTCGTAAATATGAACTTCTCTGGAAAGAGTTCAGAAAGATTTCGAAGAGAAGGGTTTCACATTAACCACCATTCTCAATCAAGAATCTAAATCCATTCTCTATGCCAAATTATTTTCTGATCATCATTGTGATGATAAGGAAATCATAATTTCGCTTGGTCAAATTCTCGCTGGCCTTCCCATTCCTCTCTATGATCCTGATCTTCCCTTATTTTATGAAATTCTTGCTCATGCGAAATTTTCGCGAGCTATCTATCAATTAAGTGGGGATTGTATTCGCTTAATGCTTGAATTACCAACCGCAGTCTTTGGTAAAGGATCTCTTTAGCCGAAAGAAGTTAGGGATCCTTAATATGAGGATTTAGAAATACTCGCTGAAAAATACATCGTGGAGAGCTTCTTTGAAAATTATGAAGTAATACACATGAAAAATGATAAAACTCGATAGGGGTGCTCGCTTGAAGAGAAAAGAAAATGTTCCCAGCGATAGAGTACTTATGGAGGACATTGATTGGCATTCTGGCAAGAATAATATTCCTCGTCATTCTAAAGACGACAGATGGTGCGTCTTTCCACTAGTTTTGAAAGGACCTTATATTTCAGGTTCAAATGTGCTTCCTGCGAATCTCGCCACTTATCAACCTTGGGTATTTAATTGGCCCAAGAAAGCAAAAGAGGTATTTCTTAAAATCTTATTCACTTCATAATCTTTCATTTATTGCTATTTTCCTATTCTCTAATTCTTGCAAAACTTTTAGATTAAAAAGCTGAGATCGAGCTATAAAAGAACCGGGAAGGCTAGCACTTTATCTCTTTCCGCTCCATCACGCATTTGAAGTAAGAAATATCTTTATATTCTTAACAATATTGTTGCCTCTGTTTCTTATCTTCATGTGTGTGCGATGGTTGGTGTTGTAACTGTTGAAGAAGAAGAAAGCTCTAAAGTTGCGAAGACCAAAGGTAAAGGTAAAGGTTCTCTTCGCAAGGAGAAATCTGCTGCTCCACTGTAGGACCAGAATATCGCGACAGCAATACTTCGCGAGAGTAATAAACAACTACATTGCGAAGGTGTCACAAGGAAATAATTTAAATGAAGCACCAGATGACGACAGCCAGAACATAAGAAAAGTATGAATACTTGGCGAGATTTAGGAGTGTCGCGAAGTCTAACACTTACATACTTGCGATGCTTCGCAAAGGATTCCCGAAAATAAAGACAGCTTAGCTGTCATCCACTATGCAATACCTTATATAAAGGGTCGAGTAAGTCTGTTGTGGGGGATTCTTTTTGAATTGTTAAGCAAGTCATTAGGAGAGAGAAAATTAAGAGTGATTGTAATTTCTTTAGCTCTGTTCTACATTTCTTTGTAAACCATTCAAGAAAACAATTAATAAAATATATTGTTACTCATCTTCAAATGGATTAATTAAACAAATTCGAGTGAGGGGTGTAGTGTGGGATTTCCTGCAACTACATATGCGCTAGAAACAGGGACTCAAGAAGATTGAAGATTGAAGAGTGCGATTAAAATCGTTTAAATCAAGAAAATCGAAGGAAAATGTTAAATCGAGATGAGGTAGAGGAGTTAAGAAACAAGGAATATAATGAAGATATGGAATACAATTCAATTACAAAAGCAATGGTTGATGAATTTCACGAAAATATTAGAGGAAGGATACATAAACGAGATTTTGAAGGAAAGAAGATTATAGATGAGGAGAAGACATCGTCTTTGAAGGAATGGGAAAAACAGAAAATAACGTTCACAAAGCAGTTGGAAGTGCCTAGAGAAAGTTTGAATCATACATCTCCACTAGTGATCACGATAAATGCAAGCGAAAAAGAGAAGAATCGGCAAAAGCAAATGGAAGAATGGGCAATAAATAGAACTTTGGTGGATACAGGGAGTTTGGTGAGTATCATGTTTTACCATACCTACAAAAAATTAGGATATAAAGATGAAGAAATGAGTTCCCCAAGGTATTAT
This sequence comes from Papaver armeniacum, assembly GCA_023531295.1. Classification (NCBI taxonomy): domain Eukaryota; kingdom Viridiplantae; phylum Streptophyta; class Magnoliopsida; order Ranunculales; family Papaveraceae; genus Papaver; species Papaver armeniacum. The sequence continues at coordinate 6,510 of JAJJWW010008107.1, read as the reverse complement.
TTCCACAATTGGTTGAAGCAGCGGCAGGAAACGAAAGGATATCATCTCTTGATGGATATAAGGGTTACAATCAAATTCCTCTCGCCAAGAAGATCAAGAACATACCGCTTTTCTTTGCTCCAAGAGGATTGTCTTGTTATACAAAAATGCCGTTTGGTTTACGAAATGCTTGGTGCGACATACCAAAGAATGGTGGAAAAGGTGTTCGCGAGATGGATACACAAAACATTAGAGGTATACGTAGATGATATGTTAATAAAAATTAAAAAAGAAAAAGACCACATACAGGATTTGAGAGAAATTTTTGAACAAATGAGGCAATTTAATATCAAAGTAAACCCAGAAAAATGTACCTTTGGAGTCGCCTCTGGAAAAATTTTAGGGTACATTGTATCCAAAGAAGGAATTCAAGTCGACCCAGAAAAAGTACAAGCAGTTCGCGATATGCCAACACCGGCGACAAGAAAAGATGTTCAAAAGTTAAATGGGTTGTTAGCCTCGCTAGGAGGTTCATCTCGCGATCATCTGACAAATGCAAGCACTTTTTCAATATCCTTAGAAAGGGATCAAGTTTAAATGGACAGATGAGTGCGAGAAAGCCTTGCAAGGAATAAAGGAACATTTAATGGATATATCAATTTTGCAAAAAGCAGAAGAAGGAGAAGAATTGTTGATCTATCTTGCGACAACCTCGCATGCATTAAGTGCAGTGTTACTGCGAGTGGACGCAGGAATAGAAAAACCAATTTATTACATCAGCAAAACTTTCAATGCTGCAGAAAGGAATTACTCAAAAATTGAAAAATTAATTTTGGCATTAGTTTATGCAACATTTAAGCTTCATATATTTTCAAGCGCATGTTGTTAAGGTGGTGACAAAAGTACCAATAGAATCGAGATGAAGAATTCAAAGAGGTCGGGAAGAGTTGAGAGATGGAATGCTCAAATAAGTCATTGCAAACTCAAATATGAAATACTATCTTCGCCAAAATCGCAAGGTTGTCGCAGACTTTCTAGCAGAATTTCCTTTGGAAGAGGATGAATCAGTGGAAGAAATGATGGATGTGGAAGAAGAACATGGAGATCCAAAAGATTTATTGACAACCGAATAGATGGGAAATATTAGTAGATGGGTCATCAAATGGAGAAGGAAATGGAATAGGAATTGTTGTGATATCGCCAGAGGGCAATAAAATAGCTCTTTCTTTCAGATTGGAGTTTGCATCAACAAATAATGAAACAGAATATGAAGCTATAATACATGCTTTGCGATTTTCAATAGAAATGAAGCTGGAGAATGTGAGGATTACTAGTGATTCACAATTGGCAATTCGCCAGATAAAAGAAGAATATGCCATAAACGAATTATCTTTGGAAAAATATAAGAAACTTGTTGACGAGTTGTCGATGCAGATACCAAGAATAAAGTGGAGACATATATCAAGGAGAAATAATAGGCTCGCAGACGCTTTTGCCTTTATAACAAGTATGATGACAGATCCGATTGCGAGAAACATTAAAATACAAACACTTTTGATGTCGTCAATTGACAAAGAAGAAGAACAAGAAACCGATGTAATGGTAGTAGAAGATGGAGCACAAACACTTTGCGAAGAAGATTGGAGAGCAGAGCTTCATGCATATTTGATGACAGGAGAAACACAAAGAAATAGATTAGAGACACACAAATTAAAAAGCCGTGCAACAAATTATGAATTAAGAGATGGAGTGCTATACCGACGATCTTTTAACGGGCCTTCACTTAGATGCTTAACAAGAAAGGAAGGAGAAATCATATCAAGATGTTGCATAGTGGGGATGCTTTGGTAATCATAGCGGCGGAAGATCTTTAGCACATAAAGCAAAAATGCGGGGGCTATTATTGGCCATATATGCATCAGACGCGAAACAAGTGTCAAGGCGTTGCGAGGATCGGGCCAAAGGCATGGGAAGAAAATACATGCACCAGAGCTCCGTTAAGTTCTTCAACAAGTGTCTGCATTTGGAAAATGGGGTTTAGACATTGTAGGACCATTTTTACCAGGAACGGGACAGAGAAGATATTTAATCGTCGCTACAGATTATTTCACAAAATGGGCAGAGGTGAAAGCGGTACAACACATTCGCGATAAGGATGTTTTTACTTTCATATTTGAGAACATTATATGCAGATTTGGGATTCCAAAGACAGTTGGTATCCGACAATGGGAAGCAGCTTTGAAGGACAAAATATAGAATTGCTTTATAATGCATTTCGATACGATGTGGGAAATCAACTCCTCTATACCCGCAGGATAATGGCCGTGCGAAGCGATAAATAAAACAATCGCAGACATATTGAAGAAGAAGTTAGAAGGATACAATAAAGGATGGTGCGAACAAGTACCCAATGCGGTATGGGCTTATAATACAACTAGAAGAGAAGCTACGGCATGTCCCCTTTTGTTTAACATATGGAGTTGAAGTTGTACTCCCAGACGTGGTTAAGATTCCAACTACAAAGAAAGAAGCTTGGGAGAAAAATCTCAGTCGGGTAACATTTTAATCAAGTTAGATGAATTAGAAGAGAAAAGAGAGAGAGCACTACAACTTATGGAGAATTATCAGCGAAGATTGGCCGGAAAAATATAACAAGCGTGTCAAGATACGTGAATTTCAAAGAGTGACTTGGTGCTGCGAGAAACACCTATATATCAGCGAGAAAATGGTGGCAAGTTGGCAAGAAAATGGGATGGACCTTATATCATCAAGGAGATAGTTGGTAAGGGGGCATATAGATTGATGGATCCTGAAGGCAAAGATGTAGGACAAAAATTAAATAGGCCATGGAATAGGTTATATCTTAAGAAATATTACCCATAGAAGATGGGAGAAATGGAATGAGCCTGTGATGTAATGTTTTTGCGACAAATAGATTGCGAGATTGAAGAAAATAAAGCAAGATTGTGGGAATATTTTGCAAACAATGCATAATAACAAAAATGAATGAGTGAGTGAATGAATGGGACGAACCTTTATGGCGTACACCCTAGTTCGCGAATAATATTTCGCAAGAGGCAAATGTAAGACCTAAAGTACGTCATATAAGGGGGTATCTCTTAACATGGCTCAGGGGGAAGGTTACACCGCTCCCGAAGCTCGGGTCATGGAAATTTGGGGCCCATGAAAGCCTATCCTGGAGATACCTTGGATTTCCAACTATATATATAAGGTTATACCCTGGTTGGACGCCCGAGGGTCTCTTCCAAGGAGTCGCATGTATGCTCAAGGCGCCGCGGGGTACACGGTTGAGCCAAGAGTGCTCAGGGCATTTGAAGTGTCTCGGCCATTCTTAGCAAGTCTTGGTATATGCCGCACTCGGACCAAGAAAACTCCACTTAGGGTGCAGTCTCGTAACCATAAACTATATATGTATAAGGGATAAGAGGGTCGAAAACAATCGGTTGTTGTTAAGACCGGATGGGAGGAGCTAGTCTTGTATGGCCGATGTACGCCTCCTTGAAGGGTCAACCAGGAGAAGATAAGGGCGGCACCCTCCATTAGGGAGCTGATAAGTGTCAAAAGACGCAAATGTCATAAGACTTTATTTTCGCAAGGAAATTTAGACTTGTAATATTTGTGCAATGATCCAGAAGAGGCAAAAATACTAACATGAAGGTGAGGCGAGATCAATGGGTTTTTTCATGAAAATGAAAAAACGTCCTGCGATTTCGTCGCAAAGCCGACAATGTCATGGGATTTTATGTTCGCAAGAATATTTAAACCTGTTATATTATCGCAAGTAAAATATCCTGCAGAGGCAAAAATACTTGCGCAATGATAAGGCAAGGTCAATGGGTCATTACATGAAAATGTAAAGACGTCTGCGCGATCTTGTCGCGATGAGGGATGGCAAAGTAAGACCTTTAACTAGGAAGGCAAAATAAGACCATACAATTAATGGTAAGACAAGATCAATAGGTTTCTTCATTGTGAAGAAATCCTGCGATCTTGTCGCAATAATACATTTCAACAAAAATAAAGGTAAACAAACATGCTTGCGAGATTATAATTGTGAGGCAAGATATATAGAGAAAGTAATAAGAGATTAATCATCAGGGAATTTGTCCTCCAAATCAAAAGAAGTACTTCAACAGAAATTCAAAAGCATCCTATGAAAAATGTCATCCAATTAAGGGAGTTTAAATAAAAATTGCAGAGAGAATTCAATTTTACACATCAACTTTCTCGACAACAGAGATGTTACTTGGTTCTTCAACAATTTTATCAACCTCTTTTCGCCAAATTGGACGATTTTCATCAGAAGTTCCTTCGTTTGGATCCTTACTGAAAATTTCATCAATAGCGACTTCTTCGCAGCTTTGATAATCATAATCACTGTCAGGGGAATTGGGAACTTCATCATCACTCACTTCCAGAGGTGCAACATATACGGGATCAAGAGATTTTGACAGCAAAACATTATTCACAAGAACTTGACTTTAAGATGAAGTTGACGAAGGAGCGCTTTCTCTGGTTTTTACTCTCTATATCTTTGTAACCGCACATATAGTTGAATCTTCTTTCTTCTCCGTCACGAGAATGCATAAGGGAAGTAGTAAGCATTTTATTCTCCTTGCGAATTTTTGAGTGGTCGACTTCAAAGCGATGAGGGAAGAATGAAGATTTTTCTCGTAAGATTGTTCTTTAAGATCTTAAATCTTCATTCTTCTTGCGAAGATTGTCGCAATCCAGTGAAATGTTGAGAAGATTGTTCTTTAAGATCTTAACTTCTTGCTCCAAAGATTTTTGCGACACTGTGTCAGAGCCAAAGTATTTATTCAAGGATTCAAAAACACAAGACTTGATAGGATCATGGAGGTTTTCTTGACATCGTTCATGGTGTCCGATAAAACTTTAAAAGCCACATCTATCCCTTCTAAGTTTTCTTTGGTAAGAGGGGTAGACTCGAGAAGAGGAGGAAGGAAAAGTCAATCATTCTTGATCATAAGAATGCCAGTTGAAGAAGTCTCGATAAACAGTGAAGGAGAAAGAGAAGTATTAAGAGAAAGAGTGGAGAGGGGTACATTTTGAAGAATTTCATTCCACTTAAAACTCAAAGAATTGATTTATCCTGCGAGGATATCGCAGGAGAGGATGGATTATCTTGAAGAGAATGGGTTGGTTTCTCTTGCGAGGCAATCGCTGGAAGAGATGAATCGCTTTGCGAAGGCACAACAGAGAAGAAATAAGATTGAACCCGTGAAAGGAAACAGAAGGTGCGACAGGCTTAGAGTGGCGATGCCTCTTGGGAGATCTACCTTCATTTTTGCCATCCTGCGAATTACAAGTTAAATAAGAAACAGAGGCAACAATATTGGTATTAAAAGGGTAAATATTTCTTAAATACCTTGCCACTCGCAGGATGCTTTTTAGAAGCAAAGGATTTCAATTTTGAACCTGAAGAAATATTAGGGTTCTTAACGGTGAATTTGGAGCTGGGTTTGTCTTGGCTGAAATAAAAATGGTGGGAGAAACATTAAAAGAAGAGCAATATCCAAATAAAAGACTACAATAAAAGAGATCAATCATGAAGTAATCAAAATTGGTGAAATCAAAGACCTTGATGCCATAGAAACAGTGAGTTAAGAATTAAAGCGGAAGACAATGAAGGAAAACTAATGAGAGAAAAAATTGCAGACAATAAAGAAGATGAAGTAAAAGAAGAAAATTTTCAAAGGGAATTCCTCTTTAAATAGACAAGAGAAGGGTAACTTAGGACAAACCCAAAAAATAAAATTTTAGATACGTGTAAACAAGTCATTCCTAAATTCACGGAATCTTGTCGGTAAAAGAAAAAACGAACGAGAAATTAAACGGTGGTGACATATCGAACATTAGTTCTCATGACATTCTCTACTTCATGAGAATACATGAGAAGAGGCAAGATGTAGGACCGAGAATATCGCGAAAGGAATACTTGAGAGTAATAAACAACTACATTGCGAAGGTGTCGCAAGGAAATAATTTAAATGACGCACTGAGACGACGATAGCGAGAACATAAGAAAAGTATGAAGACTTAGCGAGATTTAGGAGTGTCGCGAGTCTAACACTTACATACTTGTGATGCTTCGCGAAGGATTCCAAAATAAAGACAACTTAAATTGTCATCCACTATGCAATACCCTATATAAAGGGTCGAGTAAGTCTATTGTGGGGGATTCTTTTTGAATTGTTAAGCAAGTCATTAGGAGAGAGAAAATTAAGAGTGATTGTAATTTCTTTAGCTCTGTTCTACATTTCTTTGTAAACCATTCAAGAAAACAATTAATAAAATATATTGTTACTCATCTTCAAATGGATTAATTAAACAAATTCGAGTGAGGGGTGTAGTGTGGGATTTCCTGCAACTACATCCACCTTCAAAGAAACGAAAAGTTCATTCTCCTTCTCCTTCAAATCTTCAGCTTAGCGAAAGTTCTGACGATGACGATAATAATGATAGTTCTTTCGCAAGGGTAGATTTTCC